>JAWPHD010012642.1:0-74347 GCA_037043455.1 Cyrtodaria siliqua
CAGAGGAGAAATAAAAGCAATGAAAAATAAGGTATTATTCCAGTTATATAATCTACTATTTCGCTGGTAACCTTTGATAAAGCGATATTATTTAAAACTTTATTTTTTTATTTATATTAATAATTAAAGGTCATACGTTTTACATCATTTCAAGTCACTTTTAGCAATAAAGCCTACACTCAGCTACTGACTGTTAAAAGTATACTCGCCGTCATAAGAAAGTATCCACTTCTAAATATTGATATACAAATACCATGAGAACCAATAATCACAATTGTTCGTATTATTATATTAGATACAACATTTACAAACATGTTTGAATATGAAATATGAACATTCAATAAAGAATAAAATGTTTAAATCGATTCTAAAGCGCAAGAGGCGGAAAACAAAAGTCACAGACCTAATAACGTTACTTTTACGAGATACTCCAACCAGTTGTTTTGCCGTTCCTTGCTAACCACCCTAACGTTACACTGTACCAACAGGATAACGCCAGGCCACACTCAGCAAGATTGACCACCGACTTCTTGGTGGCCAATAACGTCAATGTGCTACCCTGGCCTGCTTTTTCACCGGACCTTAGTCCGATAGAGCACTTATGGGACCAGCTGTAACGTTATTAGGTCTGTGACTTTTGTTTTCCGCCTGTTGCGCTTTAGAATCGATTTAAACATTTTATTCTTTATTGAATGTTCATATTTCATATTCAAACATGTTTGTAAATGTTGTATCTAATATAATAATACGAAAAGTTGTGATTATTGGTTCTCATGGTATTTGTATATCAATATTTAGAAGTGGATACTTTCTTATGACGGCGGGTATATATGCAATTTCTCTTAAATCAAAGTGGAGCAGCAGGTTTAAATTTTGTCTCCAACCATTCTGTTCACCTGTTTTCATTGCTGATTTGCTATCAGAATTTACATAAGCCATTTATATACAAAATTATAAACCATTGCGAACGATTTGATTATAAAATTGTATACTGTAATACAATGATTAATACAAAGGAAATTAAAATACCAGGACCTTGCTTCAACCTTTAACTCACTACATATATATAATGCACTGTTCTTTCTTTGAATTAAGACTATTCCATTTATGTGACAAAAGAGTGTTTTGGAGAAAATGACTGATCAGCACAGCCGGACATTGTAAACCCTGATTAGCCTGCGAGTTACTTGCAGGTTGATATGGGTTTACAATGGACGCAAAGGTTATATAGTCGTGCTTAGCGGGTTAAAGGTTAACAGGAGATAAGGCCTAGAGGGGAAGTAATTTTACTTCTGTCTCCTGAATAAACATCTGGCCTTGAATTCACCAACCATTCTTGAGAATATTCTTAGACTTAAACCCAAGTATGCAAATTTCAATCACAAATATTTCTATAAGTTTATAGGATAAACCTTCATAACAAGCTGCTATGTATAAATATGATTAATGCTAATATTAAAATAGCAACTTCATACGTTTGTTTATCTTTGAAAGTCATGGAAATATTTTTGAACGAATTTTGAGTACTTGAGCTCAAGTCTAAGAATAGTTTGAAAAATGGTTGGTGAATTCCAGGCCGGATCGTTTATACCTATATCACCGGGAAACACAGTTTTACTCCACTTTGACCATGTTTTTATTACCTCCTTTATTAAGTCTAGATTGACTTCCTGACTTAGATTAATATCCTAAGGGACACAACACTATGGTCAGGTTAAAATATGTATCAACTAATTCAAACCTCTTGTATCTGTAGCATACTTTTAGCCTAAATGTTCAAGTTATTTATTAATTTATCAAGGTGTTATCGATTAAAACATTTAAAAAAGTTGTTTTTATCAATCGAAGTCTGGGTACTTCATGCCCAACTGCCTTCGGACCTCATCCATGATGCCGTTCACCATCTCACTGTCTGCGTGAGAGTATAATTCATTCTCTGTTTGTCCTGTAAAAGAAAAGCGAATTTTAGAGTGCTTTCTTAAGGTTAATTGTCTATCTATCCTTGAAGGCAATATAGTGTTGCATAGACTACTGAGCTTTTCACACACTCCAGCCCTTAAAAGCACTTTAGAGTGTAGCATAGACTACTGAGCATTTCACGCACTCCAGCCCCTTAAAAGCACTTTAGAGTGTAGCATAGACTACTGAGCATTTCACTCACTCCAGCCCTTAAAAGCACTTTAGAGTGTAGCATAGACTACTGAGCATTTCACTCATTCCAGCCCTTGAAAACACTTTAGAGTGTAGCATAGACTACTGAGCTTTTCGCTAGCTCCAGTCCTTAAAGGCACTATAGAGTGTAGCATGCACTGCTGAGCTTTTCACTAGCTCCAGTCCTTAAATGCACTATATAGTGTAGCATGCACTGCTGAGCTTTTCATTTTCTCCAGCCCTTAAAGGCACTATAAAGTGTAGCATGCACTGCTGAGCTTTTCATTTTCTCCAGTCCTTAAAGGCACTATAGATTGCTGCAAGGACTGCTGAGCTTTTCACTAGCTCCAGGCCTTAAAGGCACTATAGAGTGTAGCATGCACTGCTGAGCTTTTCACTAGCTACAGTCCTTAAAGGCACTATAGAGTGTAGCATGCACTGCTGAGCTTTTCACTAGCTCCAGTCCTTAAAGGCACTATAGAGTGTAGCATGCACTGCTGAGCTTTTCATTTTCTCCAGCCCTTAAAGGCACTATTAGAGTGTAGCATGCAATGCTGAGCTTTTCATTTTCTCCAGTCCTTAAAGGCACTATAGAGTGTAGCATGCACTACTAAGCTTTTCATTTTCTCCAGTCCTTAAAGACACTATAGATTGTTGCAAGGACTGCTGAGATTTCACTAGCTCCAGTCCTTAAAGGCACTATAGAGTGTAGCATGTACTGCTGAGCTTTTCACTAGCTCCAGTCCTTAAAATCACTATAGAGTGTAGCATGCACTGCTGAGCTTTTCATTTTCTCCAGCCCGTAAAGGCACTATAGAGTGTTGCAAGGACTGCTGCGATTTCACTATCTCCAGTCCTTAAAGGCACTATAGAGTGTAGCATGCACTGCTGAGCTTTTCACTAGCTCCGGTCCTTAAAGGCAGTGTAGAGTGTAGCATGCACTGATGCGCTTTACATTTTCTCCAGTCCTTAAAGGCACTATAGAGTGTTGCAAGGACATCTGAGCTTTTCACTCACTCCAGTCCTTAAAGGCACTATGGAGTAATGCATGCACTACTGAGCTTTTCACTAGCTCCAGTCCTTAAAGGCAATATAGAGGGTAGCAGGAACTGCTGAACTTTTCACTCACTCCAGCCCTTAAAGGCACAATAGAGTGGACTATAGATTACTGAGACTTTCACTCGTTCCAGAGAAAACACCTTCAGTAATAAGCCTTCCGCTTATAAAAAATGTGATTTTTTCGAGTCTGAATACCCAATACCATGCAATGTTTTATTTATTCAATTCCAGAATATATTTTAAATCTTTTTAAATTCATAAAATATAGGAACTATAGAACACTGCTTCAGATGGTAAAAAACAACATGGTGTCAAAGAATTGGTCATAGTTCTTGTAATTAATCACATTTGCATAACACCCAGTGTCAGACTATCAGTACAGGCAGTCTTTTTATTACCATTTTGAGACAGTTCCTAGTGGTAGTTTTTATACTATTTTTGTACTATTTTTGATAATCCCTTATAATTCCTTTTTAAAACAGTCTGTTAGTATACACATATTTCTGATTTGGTCAAAGTTTATGGTAGTTTATGCCAACTGAGCTTGATTATTTACCTGGTAGTTCATTTGATCCATTTTAGTAGTTTATGGTAGTTTATGTCAATTGACCTTGATCCTTTACTTGATAGTTCGTTTGATTCATTTTTAATAGTTTATGGTAGTTTATGCCAACTGAGCTTGATTCCTTACATGGTAGTTCATTTGATCCATTTCTAATACAGTTTATGGTAATTTATGCCAACTGAGCTTGCTTCTTTACCTAGTAGTTCATTTGATCCATCCGAGCTTGATTCTTTACCTGGTAGTTTATTTGATCCATTTCTAATACAGTTTATGGTAATTTATGCCACCTGAGCTTGCTTCTTTACCTAGTAGTTCATTTGATCCATCCGAGCTTGATTCTTAACCTGGTAGTTCATTTGATCCATTTCTGGACTGAGCTTGATTCTTTACCTGGTAGTTCATTTGATACATTTTTAATACAGTTGATGGTTGTTTATTTGATCCATGTTTAATACAGTTTATGATGATTTATGCCAACGGAATCTTGATTCTTTACTTGGTAGTTCATTTGATACATTTTTAGTAGTTTATGGCAATTTATGCCAACTATGCTTGCTTCTTTACCTAGTAGTTCATTTGATCCATCCGAGCTTGATTCTTTACCTGGTAGTTCATTTGATCCATTTCTGAACTGAGCTTGATTCTTTACCTGGTAGTTCATTTGATACATTTTTAATACAGTTGATGGTTGTTTATTTGATCCCTGTTTAATACAGTTTATGATGATTTATGCCAACGGAATCTTGATTCTTTACTTGGTAGTTCATTTGATACATTTTTAGTAGTTTATGGCAATTTATGCCAACTATGCTTGATTATTTACCTAGTAGTTGATTTGATCCATTTTTAACTCATCTTATGGTAGTTTATGCCAACTGAGCTTGATTCTTTACCTAGCAGTTAATTAAATCCATTTTTAATACAGTTTATGGTAGTTTATGCCAACTGAGCTTGCTTCTTTACCTAGTAGTTCATTTGATCCATCCGAGCTTGATTCTTTACCTGGTAGTTGATTTGATCCATTTCTGAACTGAGCTTGATTCTTTACCTTGTAGTTCATTTGATACATTTTTAATACAGTTGATGGTTGTTTATTTGATCCATGTTTAATACAGTTTATGATGGTTTATGCCAACGGAATCTTGATTCTTTACTTGTTAGTTTATTTGATACATTTTTAGTAGTTTATGGCAATTTATGCCAACTATGCTTGATTCTTTATCTAGTACTTCATTAAAGCTTGATTATTTACCTAGTAGTTGATTTGATCCATTTTTAACTCATCTTATGGTAGTTTATGCCAACTGAGCTTGATTCTTTACCTAGCAGTTAATTAAATCCATTTTTAATACAGTTTATGGTAGTTTATGCCAAACGAGCTTGATTCTTTACCTGGTAGTTCATCTGATACATTTTTAACTCAGGTTAAGGTAGTGTATGAAAACTGAGCTTGATTATTTACCTAGTAATTGATTTGATCCATTTTTAATAGTTTATGATAGTTTATGCCGACTATGCTTGATTCTTTACATGGAAGTTCATTTGATCCATTTTAATGATTTATGGTAGTTTATGCCAACTTAGCTTGATTCTTTATCTTGTAGTTTGTCTGATCCATTTTTAAAACAATTAATGGTAGTTTATGCCAACTATGCTTGATTATTTACCTAGTAGTTCATTAGATCCATTTTTAATAGTTTAATGATGGTAATTTATACCAACTGAGCTTGATTCTTTACCTGGTAGTTCATTTGATCCATTTTTAATAGTTTGTGGTAGTTTATGCCAACTGAACTTGATTCTTTACCTGGTAGTTCATTTGATCCACTTGTTATAAAAACAATTGCAGTTTATACAAACCATTCTTGATACTTTCTCTGGTAGAGCTTGCCTCATACTGCAAGCCCGCACTGTTGGTGTAGAAATATTCTCCGTCTTTTACAGGGAACTCATAAGATCCAGTCGGTGTGGTGCATTTTGTAGGACAATGGAACGGACCTTCGACCTGCAACAGATCCATTAAGCAACCACATCAGTAACATAACATTTTTGATACTTTCTCTGGTAGCGTTGGCTTCATACTGCATGCCGGCACTAATATTCTCAATCGTTTACAGGGAACTCATACGATCCAGTGGGTGTGGTGCATTTTGTGGGATCAAAAAACGGATATCCGACCTGCAACAGATCCGTGAAGCAACCACATCAATATTAGTCTACAGAGTACATACCATTGTTTATACATTCACTGGTAACTGTAGCTTCATACTGCAAACCAGCTTTGTTTAGGTGGGAATAGAGGAATCTCGTTATATCCCAGTTGGCATGGTACATTTTGTGAGAGCAAAGAATGGATATCCCACCTGCAAGTGGTATTTAAGCAGCTGATAGGTCATACAATTTAACACAACTGATAGGTCACGCAAATGAACACAATTGGTAGCTTCTGACTATCTAACTGAATACATTGACTTATTAAGTCCTTAATCTCTTAAACAAATTGCCATGTTTGTTCATTACAACATCCATTTTGTGTTTTGATTACCATTCATTCAAACAGGTTTGAGGCAGCATCAAGGGAGTTGATTGGTTGAGTAATAATGTTACATAAAGTTGAGAGTAAAACAACAAGAGGTCAATGACCTTGAAGCTCTACTGAAAGATTTTGACAGCTAGCCATGGTGGCCATCTTGAAGTTTAAGCCAACCTGATTTTTACTTAGGACCAACTAGACATTAAAGGCCCAACTGCCGTATAAAAGGCACTAGATGGAGCTGGGGCAGGTTTTTCATTTAAATGTGTACACAGTTAAATCAGGGACACCTTTTTCAAAATATTGAAAATTCCACCTCATAAAAAAATTCAATATTTGGCACAAAAGTAGTCTGATATTAAAAAATTGTATTTATTTAGTAAAAAAGATACTGTGAAAAAGTATCTCTTATTCCTAGTTTCAAATAATTTTTAAACCCAACTGACAAATATTTGAAAATATAGGGGAGGATCCTGTGGGGTTATGAACTGAAAAATGTACACACATACACGCGGTAGTGTTTACAGCAGATGACACACATTATGGCATGGAGATTGGCAGTAGTTTTGTGTGTAAACCAATACTCTGAGATGGGATGTTTGAATCTGTGACTATTCATGTGTTCCATATAACAATTCATCTTTATCATTTTCACATCAGAATCAGAAACACACCAGAATCAGTAGCATCACAATGCACTTCTATACACCACCTATGGAAATTGAATATTCCCTCCTTAGGCTCAGAGATGTATATGCTCCTTAATCATAACTAGGCCTATATGAGTAATTCCTTATCTTGTTATCTCCATCATGTTCAGCCATTCCGAACAATAATGTGAACAGTTATGCTTCATTTTTAAAAATGCATTCCTACCACAATGTAATCCTAACATAAATGTCCAAATTATACCATATATTGTGTACTGCTGTAATAAAGCCTGTTTTTCCAGACCAACTATAACTGGCAATTAATTTTCATTCATACTTGTGAAATATATTTGCTGTCATCACATTACTTCATAGCAATTCTGTTTTATGTTATACATAGTGCAGTGGATAGTATATAGATGACAATACAATAAAAAATGTACATGGTAAAAAAACATGAATAATACTGGGAAGTAAATTGTCACAGTTAAATAAACAGAAATTATGAAATTATGTAGTTTGGAGTTGTTGGATTAAAAAACTTTACTCCTCGCTGATATCTAATAACAGTTTTCTGTCGTCTGCTTGAAGAGAGATTTGTTTACACGAGTCATTCACTATAACTGACAGGCTACATAGCTGGTGTAATTGATAAAGACATACCTCCAATTTCTCCCTACCAGGGTAGGGAATGTTGCCCCTTTAAGAACAACAATCCTATATTCCTAAATATTATGATTTATTATGCAACATTACCTATGCAACATTATAATCTCATTCAATTTTATTCTAGTCTAAAGAATACATCTTTTCCAGCTTATAAAAACGGCATAATGCTACCACAACTTTTAAAGCTATATCATTTAAATCCCTTACAACATCAACCTTAGTATATCATAATTTGCTGCTCAACAGTAATTTCTCCAAATCACCTTTTTGTAACATAAAACAGGTCATGTTATGCATTTTCTCCTGAGAATTAGGTTACTATCTCACCATTGCAAGTAGATATGCTCTTGCCTCAGTGGTTATATTTGGAAAATCAGAATCAAAATAAAAAATCTTAAAATCCTTCAATTTGTTTTCAGTATTTTTCTGAGCCAAAAATACAAAGGAGACTTAATCCTTACCCTTCTATGAATGTATAATGGACTACTTTCTTTGAATTTGGACCAGTCCATTTATAGTACAAAGGGGTGTTTCGGTCAAATGACTGATGAGCACCCAGATAGTGTAAACCCTGATGTGCTAGTCATTTTGGTAAAGGTTCCAATTCAATATCACTTTGTTTTTTGAGAAGCAGTCGTCACAAAGTCACATTTTTAAAATCTATTTTTAGCAGTGGTGGCCATCTTTAATTTCCTACCGACCTGATTTTTTGCTAGGATCAACTAGACATCAAGAGTAATTAAGAGAAACATTCCTGTCACGTTTCATGAAATTCCATCAAGAAGTCTCAGAGGAGTCGCCACAAGTTTTTCCTATATAACTATATGTAAAAAATCTATTTTTAGCAGTGGTGGCCATCTTTAATTTCCTATCGGCCTGATTTTTTGCTAGGATCAACTAGACATCAATAGTAATCAAGAGCAACATTCCTGTGACGTTTCATGAAAATCCGGCAAGTCGTTTCAGAGGAGTAGTTGCCACAAAAAAAGTTTGCAGACGGACAGACGGACGACGGAAGATGCAACACGGCATAAACTCTGCTGATCTTTGATCATCGAGCTAAAAACAGAGACTGACCTCTATACGTCCTTTCTTGCCCATTATCACAGCTGTATTGGTACCCTTTCTTGCATCTACATGATACGTGAGGTTGGCCAGGGCACCGTTTTTGTACTTCAGGATAATCACTGCACTCTCATCAACACCTGTAAGGTCACCGTTCAGTTTGGGTAATACATTCTAGTGCTATAATAATAATAATAACAAGAGGCATTCTCTTAGGATGCACTACTGAGTAGCGTGGGTTTAAAAATAATAGAGGGAAATGATGTAGGTATCCTGCCGATCAGATGCCAAATAACAAAGTGTTACCTTGATATCCTTTTCTGATTAATCAATATTACAGTGTTACCCACGAATATTTTTAAGAATAATATATAAATGTTATTGTGTCATCCAAGGCCATTCGTTTATAATAAGTAACATATATAAGTTTCTGGATGAAGAAATAAAATATTGATGTTTACATTTAACATCATATGACACTGTCACAGCCATTCAATATTATTGGAATATTCTAAAAATGATGTTCTACGACATTCTATGACAGTATAAAGCCTTTTGGGGGTTGTTTTTTGTTCAGTATCTGAGAATTTACTTCAAATTCAGTATAAAGTGAAAATAGTGGATGCTTTGAATCAAAAATATATTGTGCGAGGATAACAATTACTGTGCTCACCTATACTAAAGTGATATTGGATTATTTATACTATTGTGATTAAATCAACGAGGAATGACCTGAAGTGAAATTGGATTATAGGGACACTTAACACTTTTGATTAAAGGGACACTAGACAATTTAGATTAAAGGGACACTTGCCAATATTATTTGAAGTTTATTCTTATATCGGATGTTAAAGAAATACTATATCTAATTTATGTGTATTCTGTAAGTTAATATTTTTCATTGCAGTATTTGAATACTGTATGCATGTATGGAGTTTAACGTCACTCTTATAAATCTCAGTCTCATCATGACGTTGTCTACTTGTAGCGGTAAGCTTGAAGCTCACACTGGAATACCACACTGGAGATATGACAAGATACCCCACCCCGTCGAATTATACTGACACTGGGCCGAGCAGTCCTAGAACTACCCTTACAGAGACTGGATGCGAGCGTTTAATTTAAGAAACAGAACCTCAGTTGTAGAGAATGAATTATCACGTATTATATCTCATTGAGAGTTCAACCAGTCGGCACCCCTTCCTAGGTCACATGCAAATATTCCAGTGATATATGGAAGATTAAATGGGATATTTCAAACTACACTAAGAAGCTGTGTTTGAAACATTCTTGCCTCTCACCGCTACGGGTTCAAATTCCGCCGTGAGCTCAACTTTTAAGTGAGAAAGTGTCAATTCTTGCAGATAGCGGTAGGTATAAGAACAAGTACTGTATACCTCCCGAACTTGTGAGAATCAATATTTTCTCACAAGTCAAATTCCTAGTGGGATTCGAACCTGCAGCAGTGAGAGCGAAAATAGTTTCAACCTTAGAGTCATAGTAAAGGTGCCTCTTGTATGTTTCATAAGATTATTAGACAATACAATTGTAAAATGCATCAACTGATTTAAAGTAGCTATTCCGCCAACAACAGCCAAATTTAAGAACAGATGTGCACCGTTTCTAAATCTACTGACGACAAGGTATAAATGTAAATTACATATTTTGAGAACCCAAACTCTATAGACACAATAAACGGCTTTGACAACCCCGAAACTGGAACGTAGGATTAAGAGTTACCAACTCATAATTTATTTTACGCATATTCAATCATAGCTTTTTTAAAAAAACGTCAATAAACCTATACTTTTAACCAGCACATATACATTATTATACGACCTGAACACCTAGATAAAGTTTTGATAAACGTTTTTTTAGCGATTTTTTCCCCCGTTATTTGGCAGGTTAGTCACTTTAAGACCTCTTCTAGCAGCTCTAAAAATATAGAGTGGATATGACTGTAGGGATAGTGTTGTTTTCTTTCGATCTTTCCTCTAGCAGCTCTAAATAACATATGTTAGGAGGTAGGGATTCAAAAAAATAAATAAAAAATAAAAATAAAATAGGGTCAATTGAGCTTTCGGAAACATCTTACTTCAACACGCACATTTTACCAGAGATGTGCACCATTTCTAAGCCTACTGGCAATAAGGTATATATGTAACTTACATTTGCTGCGATAACAATATAAACAAGGCAAAACATCATCCTATTGCTATCATTGCATATTCAATTTAAGTTTCCATAACTAAATCCAGACCGAGTCTGTTATTTTTATCTCTTGTTTGTGTTTGTTGCTTCCAAGGGATACCCTTTTCAGTATTTATTGACATTCACACTAGCGTTTGTTTAGTACTGTATGGCGGCCGTAAAATGTTGCCCCGACAACAAATCAGTAGTGTTATTACTTACTGGTCCTTTGAGATCATCAAGCCCAGTCTGTGTGGCTTTGAAGTAGAATATCTCTTAAGCCGGTGCTAGGTGTGAGAGGTGTTGCACTTTACATTACCTCTCATGAACAGACTCAATAAAACCGAGTCTGCTACTTTTATCTCTTGTTTGTGTTTGTTGCTTCCAAGGGATCCCCTTTTCATTATTTATTTTAAAAGGCACATATACATTATTTTATGACCTCAACACATGGATAGAGTTTGGAAGAACGTTTTTGTAGTCAAATGTGGCGGTTTAGAATTAAACTTACCTGTAGACATAAGGTTTCCCACAGCTGTGATTGACTCGGGCATTTCCTTATATACCATACAGGCAAACTGTATGACATATATCCCGATATTTAAACACCCTCCACCACCCAGTGCAAGGGTATTCGAGCGTGGAGCATCTGATTTAGGAACACAGAAGTTGGCTTGAACCAGTCTAATGTCACCTAGGGTACTAGCAGCTATTTCCTTTCTGATCTGTGCATAAACTGGGAACCAGCGACTCCACACACCCTGAAATACCAACCTGCATGTTGTTATATTTTACAAAGTGAAATGGTTGTTGGCCGGGAACAAGCTGCATGTAGTTATATTCTACAAAGTGAAATATGTGTGGCCTGGGAACAAGCTGCATGTTGTTATTCTACAAAGTGAAATGCTTGTGTGCTGGGAACAAGCTGCATGTTGTTATTCTACAAAGTGAAATGCTTGTGGGCTGGGAACAAGCTGCATGTTGTTATTCTACAAAGTGAAAAGTTTGTGGGCTGGGAACAAGCTGCATGTTGTTATTCTACAAAGTGAAATGCTTGTGGGCTGGGAACAAGTCGCATGTTGTTATTCTACAAAGTGAAATGTTTGTGGGCTGGGAACAAGCTGCATGTTGTTATTCTACAAAGTGAAATGCTTGTGGGCTGGGAACAAGCTGCATGTTGTTATTCTACAAAGTGAAATGTTTGTGGGCTGGGAACAAGCTGCATGTTGTTATTCTACAAAGTGAAATGCTTGTGGGCTGGGAACAAGCTGCATGTTGTTATATTCTACAAAGTGAAATATGTGTGGCCTAGGAACAAGCTGCATTTCGTTATATTTTACAAAGTGAAATGGTTGTTGGCTGGGAACAAGCTGCATGTTGTTATTCTACAAAGTGAAATGGTTGTTGGCTGGGAACAAGCTGCATGTTGTTATATTCTACAAAGTGAAATATGTGTGGCCTGGGAACAAGCTGCATTTTGTTATATTTTACAAAGTGAAATGGTTGTTGGCTGGGAACAAGCTGCATGTAGTTATATTCTACAAAGTGAAATATGTGTGGCCTGGGAACAAGCTGCATGTTGTTATATTCTACAAAGTGTAATATGTGTGGCCTGGGAACAAGCTGCATGTTGTATTATTCTACAAAGTGAAATGTTTGTAGGCTGGGAACAAGCTGCATGTTGTATTATTGTACAAAATGAAATGTTTTTGGGCTCGGAACAAGCTGCATGTTGTTATATTCTACAAAATGAAATGTTTGTGGGCTGGGAACAAGCTGCATGTTGTTATATTCTACAAAGTGAAATGTTTGTGGGCTGAGAACAAACAGCATGTTGTTATATTCTACAAAGTGAAATGTTTATGGGCTGGGAATAAGCTGCATGTTGTTCTATTCTACAAAGTGAAATGGTTGTGGGCTGGGAACAAGCTGCATTTTGTTATATTCTACAAAGTGAAATGGTTGTGGGCTGGGAACAAGCTGCATGTGCATATATTCTACAAAATGAAATGGTTGTGGGCTGGGAACAAGCTGCATGTTGTTATATTTTACAAAGTGAAATGTGTGTGGTCTGCGAACAAGCTGCATTTTGTTTTATTCTACAAAGTGAAATGGTTGTGGGCTGGGAACAAGCTGCATGTTGTTATATTCTACAAAGTGAAATGGTTATGGCCTGGGAACAAGCTGCATTTTGTTATATTCTACAAATTGAAATGGTTGTTGGCTGGGAGGGAACAAGCTGCGTTTTGTTATATTCTACAAAGTGAAATGCTTGTGGGCTGGGAACAAACTGTATGCTGTTATATTCTACAAAGTGAAATGGTTGTGGGCTGGGAACAAGCTGAATGTTGTTATATTCTACAAAGTGAAATGGTTGTGGGCTGGGAACAAGCTGCATGTTGTTATATTCTACAAAGTGAAATGGTTGTGGTCTGGGAACAAGCTGCATTTTGTTATATTCTACAAATTTAAATGGTTGTGGGCTGGGAACAAGCTGCATGTTGTTTTATTCTACAAAGTAAAATGGTTGTGGGCTGGGAACAAGCTGCATGCTGATATATTCTACAAAGTGAAATGGTTGTGGGCTGGGAACAAGCTGCATGTGCATATATTCTACAAAGTGAAATGGTTGTTGGCTGGGAACAAGCTGCATGTTGTTATATTTTACAAAGTGAAATGTGTGTGGTCTGCGAACAAGCTGCATTTTGTTTTATTCTACAAAGTGAAATGGTTGTGGGCTGGGAACAAGCTGCATGTTGTTATATTCTACAAAGTGAAATGATTATGGCCTGGGAACAAGCTGCATTTTGTTATATTCTACAAATTGAAATGGTTGTTGGCTGGGAACAAGCTGCATTTTGTTATATTCTACAAAGTGAAATGCTTGTGGGCTGGGAACAAGCTGCATGTTGTTATATTCTACAAAGTGAAATGCTTGTGGGCTGGGAACAAGCTGCATGTTGTTATATTCTACAAAGTGAAATGGTTGTGGGCTGGGGACAAGCTGCATGTTTTTATATTCTACAAAGTGAAATGGTTGTGGTCTGGGAACAAGCTGCATTTTGTTATATTCTACAAAGTTAAATGGTTGTGGGCTGGGAACAAGATGCATGTTGTTTTATTCTACAAAGTGAAATGGTTCCGAGTTGGGAACAAGATGCATGTTATTATATTCTACAAAGTGAAATGGTTGTGGGCTGGGAACAAGCTGCATGTAGTCATATTCTACAAAGTGAAATTGTTGTGGTCTGGGAACAAGCTGCATGTTGTTATATTCTACAAAGTTAAATGGTTGTGGGCTGGGAATAAGCTGCATGTTGTTTTATTCTACAAAGTGAAATAGTTGTGGGCTGGGAACAAGATGCATGTTGTTATATTTTAGAAAGTGAAATGGTTATGGGCTGGGAAAAACTGCATGTTGTTATATTTTACAAAGTGAAATGGTTGTGGTCTGGGAACAAAACTACCGAAATCTATAGTAATGTCCAATTTTGTCATACATTTTTCAATTTGTTTTAAGTAACAGTGACTGTGACCTTTACTATTATGACCACAATTTAATAAAGAGA
Organism: Cyrtodaria siliqua; assembly: GCA_037043455.1. Classification (NCBI taxonomy): domain Eukaryota; kingdom Metazoa; phylum Mollusca; class Bivalvia; order Adapedonta; family Hiatellidae; genus Cyrtodaria; species Cyrtodaria siliqua. The sequence continues at coordinate 14,452 of JAWPHD010012642.1, forward strand.
GAGAGAGAGGGTATATCTCAGCAAGATCAATTAAAATGCAGTTTCATGAATATTAGGAAAGGACTTTATTTCAATCCCATTAAAATCAGACCCTTACGATACTCTACACTACAAGAATCTGACAACACTCCATTGTAGGTCACGTCAGATTGACCTTACGATTAGACAATCAGATTTCAGCCTATTAAATTGCTCGGTACTGCTTCACTACGTATTTCAGTAAAATGCTGTGGAGCAGTCTACGCTCGGTAACTTTTAGCTTATAAAACACAAAATAATTGCATTGACAAGCATAATACACCAACCATTAGTGAATATTTACTGGAAAAAAAATAAAGGAACGATTGTTTGAGAGAATTTAATAGCAGTGTATACAATTCTTTTTACCGATTCATGAGATTGAACCCACACTAAAATAATACTCGCGGGTCAACAGTCGAATGTCGTTAGAGTACTAATGTAATACTTTCGGTGGAATATATATTTTCAAAACACACATGGCAGCGCCCATGATTTTCTTCGTATCTTGATATAAAACATGTCATTTCGTGCATTTCTTTGTATTTATCGTGCAATAACACACGAAGACTTTATCTTTATTCGGATGTAGATCTATGTGTTTTATGTTCATTTTCGTTTGTTCAGTTCACTCGAACGTCATCTTAAGTGCATATGAAATTCATTGGCTGAATTTAATTGATCTTCTCATGAATATTGATTAGATGAAAGGTCGATATGGCGTGACCTACAAGGGAATGTTGTCAGATCCTATAGCGGAGAGTATCAAAGCGTAATTAGGATATGATTTTAATGATATTGGACATTATTTATACCTCTAGTTTGAGAAGATAAATATCCAACTGACCTTTGAAATGTTTACCCTAAAATAATTTGTCTGTCGTCAATGTCAGAAAACGTGTGAAGCTTCATGAAGATAAGTGTTTAGGTAAACTAAATATATAGAGGCTTTACATGAATGCCTGTATAATATTGAATCTATTGAACGTTAAAAAACTGTGAGCCAAGCATATCAATTGTATCTGAGTTTAACAAATTCAATATTAATTAGGCACAAATGCGAGATTCTATGTATCACATAACTTCTATTTATCACATAACTTCTATTTATCACATAAGTCCAAAAATGCCACATAACGTACATTTGTTAATGTAACTGCCTGTATAGTTGTGTTGCCGCTGTATGTTATGTATGATGACTTTGTAGGATACCTTAAACATCAAAACTGACTCGTCAATTTCCGTAATCTGTTATTTAAAATCCATGAGGTAGTATTCTGATCCACATCAAGCTAAACACAGAAAAGACTGAATGATGTTTCGGCCTTCATTTACATTTTTACTACACTAGTGTATTATAATAAATACACTCCCACACCTCAATTTATGTCACTTTAACAAGCTACAACCAGCCTTGATGATGGTGATGATGATGATGATGATGATGATGATAATGATGATAATGGCAGAGCTGCAGTTTTAACGTCGGTGGAAATCATAAAGCAGACCGACCACATTTAGTGTGATTCTAAGCTCTAGCTGTTTGGCTGCCTTACATTCATGGGCCGATGACCTGGAAACCTGAGAAGCGGAAAAAATAGGATAACATCTCCAATTGGGTGAAATAATGTTTACCTCTATAAAAAAAAGCTTCTTAGCCTTGGCAAGGTCAAGCACCTGTTTGGCCTGCCTCAGGTTCATGGCCATGGGTTTTTCACACAAAACATGCTTCCCTGCTTCCAACATTTTCATGGACAATTCCGCATGGGAAATGTGGAGAGTTCCAATATACACAACCTCTGGAATGAAATTAAATAATATTGATGTTTTACGGAACGGAACGTCTATACTGGCCTGGGGCCACTTTCCGTCACTTAAGTAAACATAAACTATTTTTTCAGACAAATATATGTATCCTGACAATTGTTCTCTACTTTCTATTAGGTTACCTCATCCTGGAAATATGACACCAAAGAATTTTGTTTTATATAAATTATCGAAGTGACCCGTGGCCTTTTTATAAATAGACACCTTATTATAAATAGACACCTTTTTATAAATAGACTAAAAGTGAGAAATCAGTTTGTTTACAAGCTTAAGCCCAGTTTCCGTTATGTTTTTTTATAAGTAATAGATTCAACTAGGTCATGATACAGTAAAACGTTATTAATTAAAATCATGTTTATTCAACAATTTCATTGTCAAAATTGTACATTTGCATTGTTCCATCATTCACCTCGATCGCTATAACAATGCTCCTGGTAACGTCAATTTAATATTTTCCACGATGTCAATGTAACACTATAAGGGCAACTCTGTGTAAATCAAACAGATACAGGTTGTACGAGTTGTCTCTCTTTGGTTAACATTTGTCATCATAATATATTTTAACTGTGTCTGCTAAGTGTGATGAAAAAAATGACGTCATAACAGTGTTGATTTTTTAAGTAATGGCAGTATGTGCGCGCATCCCCAACGCCATATAAGTAAACACAATTTTCGGAGAAATCCCCTTCGTTTCAGTACCACTTTTGATTGTTATTTCTGTTTTCAATCTTCAGTGCTAAACGTCTGTCAATTAGTTACATCGCGTAAGTAATTTGCAATGTAAAAACAGTTTTTAAATGAGAATGACGGAAACAGGGCTTTGACGGAAAGTGGCCCCTAACCAGTACAGTTTAGGTCATGTTGGTAGCTAGCTATTTAACATTTTTAAACATAGTTCTCTGTGTAAAATAAAAATGAGCAAGCTACAGATAGAAATAAACAATAAAACTGAGGTACATTTTGACTTCAATATTTACGATTCATATGAATCACAAAGATTATGGGCCTTAAAGTTGTTTTTGCTCACAAGGACAAACACTGAAGAATTGTTTTCCTCCACCTAATGAACATATAACATAAATGTATATTACACCAAACCTGTTGGCCTGAGATATTGGATGTATGTAAATATGAATTATTATTCAAGCATGTTTTTAAATACCGTATGCCTACAATAAATTAGGTGACAGTATTAAATTTGATTAACAATTTAGCTTGAAAATTGAGCATTTATTTAATTTACAGATTATATCCCTAATATAAATGAAAATCTTAGTACTTCACCATCTTGTATATGAGGCCATGATAAAGCCATTCTATCACTCATTGATAGTGTTTGCTTGCTTACACAGCCATATCAGTACTGGGACTGTTTGCTTTATTACACAGCCATATCAGTACTGGGAGACAACCATACCAGTACTGGGCGTGTTTGCTTGATTACACAACCATATCAGTACTGCGAGTGTTTGCTTGATTACACGACCATATCAGTACTGGGAGTGTTTGATTGATTACACAACGGAGTGTTTGCTTGATTAAACAACCATATCAGTACTGGGAGTGTTTGCTTGATTACACAGCCATATTAGTACTGGGGGTGTTTCCTTGATTACACAGCCATGTCAGTACTGGAAGTGTTTGCTTAATTACACAGCCATATCAGTACTGGGAGTGTTTGCTTGATTACAAAGCCATATCAGTACTGGGGGACAACCATATCAGTACTGGGAGTGTTTGCTTGATTACACAACCATATCAGTACTGCGAGTATTTGCTTGATTACACAACCATATCAGTACTGGGAGAGTTTGCTTGATTACACAACCATATCAGTACTAGGAGTGTTTGCTTGATTACACAACCATATCAGTACTGGGAGTGTTTGCTTGATTACACAACCATATCAGTACTGGGAGTGTTTGCTTGATTAAACAACCATATCAGTACTGGGAATGTTTGCTTGATTACACAGCCATATCAGTACTGGGAGTGTTAGCTTGATTACACAGCCATATCAGTACTTGGAGTGTTTGCTTGATTACACAGCCATATCAGTACTGGGGGTGTTTGCTTGATTACACAGCCATGTCAGTACTGGAAGTGTTTGTTTGATTACACAGCCATATCAGTACTGGGAGTGTTTGCTTGATTACAAAGCCATATCAGTACTGGGAGACAACCATATCCGTACTGGGAGTGTTTGCTTGATTACACAACCATATCAGTACTGGAAGTGTTTGCTTGATTACACAGCCATATCAGTACTTGAGTGTTTGTTTTATTACACAACCATATCAGTACTTGGAGTGTTTGCTCGATTAGACAACCATATCTGTACTGGGAGTGTTTTCTTGATTACACAACCATATCATTACTTGGATTGTTTGCTTTATTACACAGCCATATCAGTACTTGGAGTGTTTGCTTGATTACATAGTCATATCAGTACTGGGAGTATTTGCTTGATTACACAGCCATATCAGTACTGGGCGTGCATGCTCGATTTCACAGCCATATCAGTACTTGGAGTGTTTGCTTGATTACATAGCTATATCACTATTGGAAGTGTTTGCTTGATTACACAACCATATCAGTACTTGAGAGTTTGCTTGATTACACAGCCATATCAGTACTGGGGGTGTTTGCTTGAATACACAATCGTATCAGTACTGGGAGTGTTTGCTTGATTACACAGCCATATCAGTACTTGAGTTTTTGTTTTATTACACAACCATATCAGTACTGGGAGTGTTTGCTTGATTACACAACCATATCAGTACTGGTATTGTTTGCTTGATTACACAACCATATCAGTACTGGGAGTGTTTGCTTGATTACACAACCATATCAGTACTTGGAGTGTTTGCTTGATTACATAGTCATATCAGTACTGGGAGTGTTTGCTTGATTACACAGCCATATCAGTACTGGGATTGCTTGCTCGATTTCACAGCCATATCAGTACTTGGAGTGTTTGCTTGATTACATAGCTATATCAATATTGGAAGTGTTTGCTTGATTACACAACCATATAAGTACTTGAGTGTTTGCTTGATTACACAGCCATATCAGTACTGGGAGTGTTTGCTTGAATACACAGCCATATCAGTACTTGGGGTGTTTGCTGGATTACACAACCATATCAGTACTGGGAGTGTTTGCTTGATTACACAGCCATATCAGTACTTGGGGTGTTTGCTTGATTACACAACCATATCAATACTGGGAGTGTTTGCTTGATTACAAAGCCATATCAGTATTGGGAGTGTTTGCTTGATTACACAGCCATATCAGTATTTGGAGTGTTTGCCTGACTACACAGCCATATCAGTAATGGGAGTGTTTGCTTGATTACACAGCCATATCAGTACTGGGAGTGTTTGCTTGATTACACAGCCATATTAGTACTGGGAGTGTTTGCTTGATTTCACAGCTATATCAGTACTTGAATTGTTTGCTTGATTACACAACCATATCGGTACTGGGAGTGTTTGCTCGATTTCACAGCCACTTGGAGTGTTTGCTTGATTACATAGCCCTATCAGTATTGGGAGTGTTTGCTTGATTACACAGCCATATCAGTACTGGGAGTGTATGTTGGATAGTAATAATAGGGTGTGTTTATAGCTTTGTTTGAATGTTGGTTTACGTCATGTTTAATGCATGCTAGGCTATATATGATGGTTGACGTTTTTGTGATATTGGCAGACCGACCCATTTTGTATGGGTAAAACCATTCTTGTATACCTCCCGCCATCCGCCATCCAAAAGGATAGACACGTTCTCACTATATCTGGGTATTACACAAGTTAAGCAAATATCAGCACACATAAAATCATGTAAAATATTTTCTTCAAAAGTTATAAATCTTTTCTTTGAAAGTATGATTTTTAATGTAACTCTAAGAAACACTTGTTCCAAGTTATTCTAGAACCATATGTTTTCTTGTTGCTAAACATGTTGAACCAGATATTCGACGGCTGGGGCGTGAGCGTTAAGAAAATATTCATACCTATATCTTTATCTTGGGCCAACTCATCGTAAGATCCATAAGCCCTCTTGAATTTAAACTTCTCCGCAAACTTCTGGGCTTTCTCTAGGTCTCGCGATGCCACAGCCACAAACTTATGGAAGTGTCAAACAAATATTGGTACTATTATTTGGATATTACCGTTGGTGAGTCATTACCATTACTTGATAATGGTTAGATTAATAAATCTTCAAAAATAATTTAGAGCGTTAAACAAAAATGCACCAATTTTCAAAGCTTTGCACTTGATGTGACACAGGTCAGGTCCAGGATTTGAGTTCAGGACATTAAACTCGGGATTGGTAATTTCTCATCATAATTCGGCAAAAGGTTCATCTTCTCTTCCATGTTCAATACATAACTTTCGCTTTGCCCCCCACATCTCCCCTCCTCCCATCCATCCCCACCCCTGCTTACATGGAATTTGAGGATATCTTGTTCCATTTCTAGATCATTTAAAGGGACACTGTCCATATGTAAGCAGATATTGAGCATAGCCAAATAACCGTATGATTTGTTTTCAGTGAAATGTATACATGAAAACATTAGCATAGACCCAGATAAGCCTGTAGTAATACATTCGCGATTTTGAAAAATAAAAGAATTTTCTGCTGATCACATTAGATTTTATTGATTTTATTGATTGTATCTCTTATGCAATACATATGGCCCGGTCAGTGCAGTCGGTAGCGAGCTTGACTATTGTGATGTTCGACTATTATTACCCGCGAGTGTAAGTTTAGTGTGGGTTACGTTACGAGTTCAACCCCACAAAGCGGTACGTCTTTTTTGTACCGCTACTGAATTCCGTCAGTGTTTGTTTTATTTAGTAAATAAACAATAATGGTTGGTGTGTTATGTTTGTCAATGTAATTATTTTGTGCTTTATAGGTTAAAAGTTATGGACATTGTCCCTTTGTCTTTAAATCTAAAGAATAATTATGGTAGAACCAGTGCACTTTCCCAGAACTGTATGTTTCAAACTATTCTTGCTGGCTTTTGGTAGTGACACAGCCGTGCAGAGGAAGCTTCTTTAGTAATGGTCCTAATATCATTGTATACCAACAAATATATATATATAACTCCCCTCATGATCTCTATCACTCACCTCATGATCTTCTGCTGGCAAATTTTCCTGTATTGCCGTAAAGAAATCTGACGATATTTTCCCTGGTCCGACACATGCCCATCTTGTAGCCATTGTCACGTTGAATTATACCTACAATCAAAAATGCAAAATAAAATGAAACCATGGATTTTGAACCTTTTTAAGGGTTTTTAGGGTCATTTATATTTAAAATACACTAATTTCACTACAAAAGACCCCCAGTTTGCATACACATTATAATATCTAGCAATTAATCTAACCTGTCAGATTTGACACAAACTCCAGACACCAAATTGTACGGTAACTAAGGGCTTGACCAGGTTTCCCCCACACTCCATTAATCAACACTTAGGCTGCCCCATTTACAGGTGAACGGATTTTAAATATCCAAATGTGAATAATTAATCAGTTGTTTTAGAAGCAAAAGTAATACTGAAACACTTTTTTTTTTAAAAATCTTCACATTTTCATAAATTATCCAAAACAATTACTTAATTAACATGCACAATTAACACAAACGCTACGGAAAAAATCTGAGACAGAAAACAATTTTAATTATCCAAAACAATTAATTAACATGAACAATTAACACAAACGCTACAGAAAAAATCTGAGCCAGAAAACAATTTTAATTATTTAAAACAATTAATTAACATGAACAATTAACACAAATGCTACAGAAAACATCTGAGCCAGAAAACAATTTAATTATCCAAAACAATTAATTAACATGAACAATTAACACAAACGCTACAGAAAACATCTGAGCCAGAAAACAATTTTAATAATCCAAAACAATTAATTAACATGAACGTTTAACACATATGCTACAGAAAACATCTGAGCCAGAATACAATTTAATTATCCAAAACAATTAATTAACAAGAACAATTAACACAAATGCTACAGAAAACATCTGAGCCAGAAAACAATTTTAATTATCCAAAACAATTAATTAACATGAACAATTAACACAAACGCTACAGAAAACATCTGAGCCAGAAAACAATTTTAATTATCCAAAACAATTAATTAACATGAACAATTAACAGAAAAAATCTGAGCCAGAAAACAATTTTAATTATCCAAAACTATTATTAACATGAACAATTAACACAAATGCTACAGAAAACATCTGAGCCAGAAAACAATTTAATTATCCGAAACAATTACTTAATTAACATGAACAATTAACACAAATGCTACAGAAAACATCTGAGCCAGAAAACAATGTTAATTATCCAAAACAATTACTTAATTAACATGAACAATTAACACAAATGCTACAGAAAACATCTGCGCCGGAATTTTTTTTTAATTATCCAAAACAATTACTTAATTAACATTAACGATGAACACAAATGCTACAGAAAACATCTGAGCCAGAAAACAATTATACTTAATAAATACTCATACAATGCATCATGACATACACAATCGATTCTAAATTTAAGAAATCCTATAAACCTACAAATACTCTGAATGTAGTACCTGATGTTCTTGATAAAATCATCAAATGTGGCTACACTCAAAGATAACAATTGCCCTTATTTACTTAAAGGCACTGTAGTCAATCAGGAAGAGTTACGTGCTTAGCAAAATAGAATGCATCCAGTCATACGCAACAGATGCTTATTGAAGTCTAAGGCAGTGAATGACAATATGACAATCAAGTGCCTCCAGAAATTAGTAGTAGATGCTTGCAAGAAAAAAAGTCATTTTTGTCGGTTGTTAGACACAACTTAATTCCATTTTAAAAAAGACAGAAGCAATGTTGAATATATATGTAAGGGGAAGAGGAAATCTCAGTATTTTTATGATAATGAATAAAGAGAAAACATTTTACATTAATTCTTTGTCCAAAACTTGTTTTTAAGAATACGCATTTGTAATTATAAATAAGTACTTTGTTCATGTATACAACACTGATTGTCGTGAAAGCTTATCCAGAGCACAGCAATAAGATGGTTTACATTAATATTTGGTTTGACACCAATCTCTCTTCCGGATGGTCTCAAGTCTATTTTAGATCTGATAAAATTAAGGCTAACCATAAACAATTGTTGGGTTGCTGTTTTCCTTTTCCCTGCATAAAACTACCTTGATAGACAAAACACTATGTATAAAATTATCAAATGTGGCTGCACACAAAGATAACAATTGCCCTTATTTACTTAAAGGCACTGTAGTCAATCAGGAAGAGTTACGGGTGTCGGAGTCAGATCAAACATTTTCATTAACAATAATTACAAAACTGAAGCGCATTAACAGTGCCCCAGATAAGACGCGTATCTGCATAATTCCGCATATTTTTTCACCAAAAACGCATTAAAAATAAGATTAATCCGTACAAAAATGCATTAAAATATCACCGATACATATTGAGAACCTAATTCCCGCATACACCTAATTCCCGCATACATTCTGATTAAATGGGTGTTGAGTAGAACGAAACACTGTATGGCCTTTGTTCTTAATATAAGACCCATGCCTAGAACAATTAATTTTCATCGTGTAAATATGGAATAAACTGTTCCATAGGACAATACATACAAAAATAATACCATGATTTTTAAAAGTTTTGAGTATTTATTGTAACTTGATGAGTAAAGAAAGATACTCACAGTTTGAAAAAAATGAGGTTTTTGTAAAAAAAAAGGTATAAGTAAAATACTCAGAAACTCAGCTTATCTACAGCTCTGACCAAGTCTATAATAATTTACATAGTGCTTTGTCTATAAAGGTGGTTTTCTGCAGGGAAAAGGAAAACAACAAACCAACAATTGTTTATGGTTAGCCTTAATTTTATCAGATCTTAAATAGACTTGAGACCATCTGGAAGAGTGATTGGTGTCAATCCAAATATTAATGTAAACCATCTTATTGATGTGCTCCGGATAAGCTTTCACGACAATCAGTGTTGTATGCATGAAACAAAGTACGTATTTATATTTACAAATGCGTATTCTTAAAAACAAGTTTTGGATTCAATAAGCATCTATTGAGTACAACTGGGTGCACTCTATTTTTCTAAGCTATTAAGATGTATGCGGGAATTAGATTCTCAATATTTATCGGTGATATTTTAATTCATTTTTGTACGCATTAATCTTATTTTTAATGCGTTTTTGGTGAAAAAATATGCGGAATTATGCAGATACGCGACTTATCTGGAGCAATGTTAATGCGCTTCAGTTTTGTAATTATTGTTAATGAAAATGTTTGATCTGACACCGACACCCGTAACTCTTCCTGATTGACTACAGTGCCTAAAAGTAAATAAGAGCAATTGTTATCTTTGTGTGCAGCCACATTTGATAATTTTATAAATAGTGCTTTGTCTATCAAGGTAGTTTTTTTACCGTAAAATTTGGTGTCTGGAGTTTGTGTCAAATCTGACAGGTTAATGTAATTGGTTGACATTCTAATGTATATGCAAACTAGTGGTCTTTTTAGTGTATATTAGTGTTATTTAAATATAAATGACCCTAAAAACCCTTAAAACATTTCAAAATCCATGGATGTAAAATAGTTTCATTTTATTTTGCATTTTTGATTATAGGTATAATTCCACGTGACAATGGCTACAAGATGGGCATGTGTCGGACCAGGGAAAATATCGTCAGATTTATTTACGGCAATACAGGAAAATTTGCCAGCAGAAGATCATGAGATGAGTGATAGAGATCATGAGTGGAGTTATATATATATATATATTTGTCGGCATACAATGATATTAGGACCATTGCTAAAGAAGCTTCCTCTGCATGGCCGTGTCACTACCAAAATCCAGCAAGAATAGTTTGAACCATACAGTTTTGGGGAAGTGCACTGGTTCTACGATAATAATTCTTTAGATTTAAAGACAAAGGGACAATGTCCATAATTTTTAGCCTATAAAACACAAAATAATTACATTAACAAACATAACACACCAACCATTATTGTTTATTTACTAAATAAAACCAACACTGACGGAATTCAACAGCGGTACAAAAAAGACATACAGCTTTGCGGGGTTGAACTCGTAACGTAACCCACACTAAACTTAAACTCGCGGGTAATAATAGTCGAACATCACAATAGTCAAGCTCGCTACCGACTGCACTGACGGTGCCATATGTATTGCATAAGAGATACAATAAATAACATCTAATGTGAACAGCAGAAAATGTAATAAACAAAACTTCTTTTATTTTTCAAACTCGCGAATGTATTACTACAGGCTTATCTGTGTCTATGCTAATGTTTTCATGTAGACATTTCACAAAATACAAATCATACGGTTATTTGGCTATGCTCAATGTCTGCTTACATATGGACAGTGTCCTTTTAAATGATCTAACAATGGAACAAGATATCCTCAAATTTCATGTAAGCAGGGGTGGGGATGGATGGGAGGAGGGTAGGTGTGGGGGGCAAAGCGAAAGTTATGTTTTGAACATGGAAGAGACGATGAACCTTTTGCCGAATTATGATAAGAAATTACCAATCCCGGGTTTAATGTCCTGAACTAAAATCTTGGACCTGACCTTTGTCACATCACTTGCAAAGCTGTGAAAACTAGTGCATTTTTGTTTACCACTCTAAATTATTTTTGAAGATTTATTAATCTGACCATTATCAAGTAACAGTAATGACTCAACAACGGTAGTATCCAAATAATAGTACCAATATTTGTTTGACACTTTCATTAGTTTGTGGCTGTGGCATCGCGAGACCTAGAGAAAGCCCAGAAGTTTGCGGAGAAGTTCAAATTCAAGAGGGCTTATTTATCTTACGATGAGTTGGCCCAAGATAAAGATATAGGTATGATTATTTTCTTAACACTCACGCACCAGCCGTCGAATATCTGGTTCAACATTTTTAGCATATATCTAGAATTACTTGAAACAAGTGTTTCTTAGAGTTACATTAAAAATCATACTTTCAAAGAAAAGATTTATAACTTTTGAAGAAAATATTTCACATGATTTTTGTGTGTGCTGATATTTGTTAAACTTTTGTAATACCCACATATAGTGAGAACGTGTCTATCCTTATGGATGGCGGATGGCGAGAGGTATACAAGAATGGTTTTACCCATAAAAAATGGGGTGGTCTGCCACTATAACAAAAACGTCAACCATCATATATAGCCCAGAATGCATTAAACATGACGTAAACCAACATTCAAACAAAGCTTTAATCAAACCATATTCTTACTATCCAACATACATTCCCAGTACTGATATGGTTGCGTAATCAAGCAAACACTCCCAGTACTGATATGGTTGTGTAATCAAGCAAACACTCCCAGTACTGATATGGCTGTGTAATAAATCAAACACTCCCAGTAATGATATGGTTGTGTAATCAAGAAAACACTCCCAGAACTGATATGTTTGTGTAATCAAGCAAACACTCCCGGTACTGATATGGCTGTGTAATCAAGCAAACACTCCCAATGCTGATATGGCTGTGTAATCAAGCAAACACCACCAGTACTGATATGGCTGTGTAATCAAGCAAACATTCCCAGTACTGATATGGCTGTGTAATCAATTAAACACTCCCAGTACTGATATGGTTGTGTAATCAAGCAAACACTCCCAGTACTGATATGGTTGTGTAATCAAGCAAACACTCCCAGCCCAGTACTAATATGGTTGTGTGATCAAGAAAACACTCCCAGTACTGATATGGTTGTGTGATCAAACAAACACTCACAGTACTGATATGGTTGAGGAATCAAGCAAACACTCCCAGTACTGATATGGTTGTGTGATCAAGCAAACACTCCCAGTACTGATATGGTTGTATAATCAAGCAAACACTCCCAGTACTGATATGGTTGTGTGATCAAGCAAACAGTCCCAGTACTGATATGGTTGTGGAATCAAGCAAACACTCCCCGTACTGATATGGTTGTGTACTCAAGCAAACAATCCTAGTACTGATATGGCTGTGTAATCAAGCAAACACTCCCAGTATTGATATGGTTGTGTAATCAAGCAAACACTCCCAGTATTGATATGGTTGTGTAATCCTGCAAACACTCCCAGTACTGATATGGTTGTGTAATCAAGCAAACACTCCAAGTACTGATATGGTTGTGTACTCAAGCAAACACTCCCAGTACTGATATGGCTGTATAATCAAGCAAACACTCCCAGTACTGATATGGCTGTGTAATCAAGCAAACACTCCCAGTACTGATATGGTTGTGTAATCCAGCAAACCCTCCCAGTACTGATATGGCTGTGTAATCAAGCAACACTCCCAGTACTGATATGGTTGTGTAATCAAGCAAACACTCCTAGTACTGATATGGCTGTGGAATCAAGAAAATACTCCCAGTACTGATATGGTTGTGTAAACCAGCAAACACTCCCAGTACTGATATGGCTGTGTAATCAAGCAAACACTCCCAGTACTGATATGGCTGTGTAATCAAGCAAACACTATCAATGAGTGATAGAATGGCTTTATCAAGACCTCATATACAATATGCTGAAGTACTGAGATATTTATTTATATTAGGAATAAAATCTTTAAATTAAATAAATGCTCAATTTTCAAGCTAAATTGTCAATCAAATTTAATACTGTCACCCAACTTATTGTAGGCATACGGTATTTAAAAACATGCTTGAATAATAATAATTCTCAGGCCAACAGGTTTGGTGTAATATTCATTTATGTTATATCTTTATTAGGTGGAGGAAAACAATTCTTCAGTCTTTATCATGTGAGCAAAAAACGACTTCAAGGCCCATAATCTTTGTGATCCATGTGAGTCGTAAATATTGAAGTCAAAATCTGCCTCAGTTTTATTGTTTAAAATTCCAATGTTTATTTCTACCTGTAGCTTGCTCATTTTTATTTTACAAAGAGAAATATATTTAAAAATGCTAAATAGCTAGCTCCCAACATGACCTAATCTGTACTGGTTAGGGGCCACTTTCCGTCCAAGCCCGGTTTCCGTCATTCTCATTTAAAAACTGTTTTTACATTGCAAATTACTTACGCGATGTTACTAATTGACAGACGTTTAGCACTGAAGATTGAAAACAGAAATAACAATCAAAAGTGGTACTGAAACGAAGGGGATTTCTCCGGAAATTGTGTTTACTTATATGGCGTTGGTGATGAGCGCACATTCTGCAATATTAAACTTTAAAAAACAACACTGTTATGACGTCATATTTTTTATCACACTTAGCAGACACAGTTAAAATAGATCATGATAACATATTTTAACCAAAGAGAGACAACTCGTACAACCTGTATCTGTTTGGTTTACACAGAGTTGCCCTTCGTCATAGTGTAACATTGACATCATGGAAAATATTAAATTGACGTTACCAAGAGCATTGTTATAGCGATCGAGGCGAATGATGGAACAATGAAAACGTACAATTTTGACAATGAAATTGTTGAATAAACATGATTTTAATTAATAACGTTTTACTGTATCATGACCTAGTTGAATCTATCACTCATAAAAAACATGACGAACACTGGGCTTAAGCTTGTTCTCCCTTTTAGTCTATTTATAAAAAAGGTGTCTATTTATAATAAGGTGTCTATTTATAAAAAGGTCACGTGCAACTTCGATAATTTATATAAAACAAAATTCTTTGGTGTCATATTTCCAGGATGAGAAAACATAATAGAAAGTAGAGAACAATTGTCAGGATACATAGATTTGTCTAAAAAAATAGTTTATGTTTACATAAGTGACGGAAAGTGGCCCCCGGCCAGTGTAGACGTTCCGTAAAACTTTAATATTATTTAATTTCATTTCAGAGGTTGTGTACATTGGAACTCTCCACATTTCCCATGCGGAATTGTCCATGAAAATGTTGGAAGCAGGGAAGCATGTTTTGTGTGAATAACCCATGGCAATGAACCTGAGCCAGGTCAAACAGGTGCTTGACCATGCCAAGGCTAAGAAGCTGTTATTTATAGAGGTAAACATTATTTCACCCAATTGGAGATGTTATCCGATTTTATCCGGTTCTCAGGTTTCCAGGTCATCGGCCCATGAATGTAAGGCAGCCAAACAGCTAGAGCTAAGAATCGGACTTAATGTGGTCTGCTTTAGGATTTCCACCGACGTTAAAACTGCAGCTCTGCCATTATCATCATCATCATCATCATCATCATCATCATCATCATCATCATCACCACCATCAAGGCTGGTTGTAGCTTGTTAAAGTGACATAAATTGAGGTGTGGGAGTGTAAATCCCTGATGTATTTATTATAATACACTAGTGTAATAAAAATGTAAATGAAGGCCGAATCATCATTCAGTCTTTTCTGTTTAGCTTGGTGTGGATCAGAATATTGCCTCATGGATTTTAAATACCAGATTAAGGAAATTGACGAGTCAGTATTGTTCCTTAAGGAATCCTACAAAGTCATCATACATAACATACAGCGACAACACAATAATAAAGGAGCTACATTAAAGCATATACGTTATGTGCATTTTTGGAATTATGTGATAAATAGAACTAAAATCAGCAAATGAATTTCATATGCACTTCAGATGACGTTCGAGTGAACTGAACAAACGAAAATGAACATAAAACACATAGCTCTATATCCGAATAAAGATAAAGTCTTCGTGTGTTTTTGCACGATAAATTCAAAGAAATGCACTAAATGGAATGTTTTATATCAAGATACGAAGAAAATCATGGGCGTTGCCATGTGTGTTTTAAAAATATATATTCTACCGAAATTATTACATTAGTACTCTAACGACATTCGACTGTTGACCCGCGAGTGTTATTTTGGAGTGGGTTCAATCTCACGAATTGGTATTTTTTTTTTTTACAGAAATGTGTAGTGAAGCAGTACCGAGCAAATTTGTAGGCTTAAATCTGATTGTCTAATCGTAAGGTCAATCTGACGAGACCTACAATGGAGTGTTGTCAGATCCTTGTAGCATGATAAAGGGTCTGATTTTAATGGGATTGAAATAAAGTCTTTTCCTTATATCATGAAACTGCATTTTAACTGATCTTGCTGAGATATATCCACTCTCTTTAATAAATTGAAAATTAATGACAAAATTAGACATTACTATATATTTCAGTAGTTTTGTTCCCAGACCACAACCATTTCACTTTGTAGAATATAACAACATGCAGCTTGTTCCCAGCCCACAACCACTACACTTTGTAGAATATAACAACATGCAGCTTGTTTCCAGCCCACAACCACTACACTTTGTAGAATGTAACAACATGCAGCTTGTTCCAAGCCAACAACCACTTCACTTTGTAGAATATAACAACATGCAGCTTGCTCACAGCCCACAACCACTTCACTTTATAGAATACAAACAACATGCAGCTTGTTCCCAGCCAACAACCACTTCACTTTGTACAATATAACAACATGCAGATTGTTTCCAGCCCACAACCACTACACTTTGTAGAATGTAACAACATGCAGCTTGTTCCCAGCCAACAACCATTTCACTTTGTAGAATATAACAACATGCAGCTAGTTCCCAGCCAACAACCACTTCACTTTGTAGAATATAACAACATGCAGCCTGCTCCCAGCCCACAACCACTTAACTTTGTAGAATATAACAACATGCAGCTTGTTTCCAGCTCACAAACATATCACTTTGTAAATTATAACGACATGCAGCTTGTTCCCAGCCAACAGCCATTTCACTTTGTAGAATATAACAGCATGCAGCTTGTTCCCAGCCCACAAACATTTCCCTTTGTAGAATATAACTACATACAGCTTGTTCCCAGTCAACAATCATTTCACTTTGTAGAATATAACAAAATGCAGCTTGTTCCCAGGCCCCACACATTTCACTTTGTAAAATATAGCAACATTAGACATTACTATATATTTCAGTAGTTTTGTTCCCAGAACACAACCATTTTACTTTGTAGAATATCACAACATGCAGCTTGTTCCCAGCCCACAACCACTACACTTTGTAGAATATAACAACATGCAGCTTGTTCCCCGCCCACAACCACTACACTTTGTAGAATATAACAACATGCAGCTTGTTCCCAGCCAACAACCATTTCACGTTGTAGAATATAACAACATGCAGCTTGCTCCCAGCCCACAACCACTTCACTTTATAGAATATAACAACATGCAGCTTGTTCCTAGGCAAAAACAACCACTTCACTTTGAAGAATATAACAACATGCAGCTTGTTCCCAGCCCACAACCACTACACTTTGTAGAATGTAACAACATGCAGCTTGTTCCCAGTCAACAACCATTTCACTTTGTAGAATATAACAACATGCAGCTTGTTCCCAGCCACCAACCACTTCACTTTGTAGAATATAACAACATGCAGCTTGTTTCCAGCCCATAAACATTTCACTTTGTAAAATATAACGACATGCAGCTTGTTCCCAGCCAACAACCATTTCACGTTGTAGAATATAACAACATGCAGCTTGTTCCCAGCCCACAAACATTTCCTTTTGTAGAATATAACGACATACAGCTTGTTCCCAGTCAACAATCATTTCACTTTGTAGAATATAACAAAATGCAGCTTGTTTCCAGGCCACACACATTTCACTTTGTAAAATATAGCAACATTAGACATTACTACATATTTCAGTAGTTTTGTTCCCAGACCACAACCATTTCACTTTGTAGAATATAACAACATGCAGCTTGTTCCCCGCCCACAACCATTTCACTTTATAGAATATAACAACATGCAGCTTGTTCCTAGCCAACAACCACTTCACTTTGTAGAATATAACAACATGCAGCTTGTTCCCAGCCCACAACCACTACACTTTGTAGAATGTAACAACATGCAGCTTGTTCCCAGCCAACAACCATTTCACTTTGTAGAATATAACAACATGCAGCTTGTTCCCAGCCAACAACCATTTCACTTTGTAGAATATAACAACATGCAGCTTGCTCCCAGCCCACAACCACTTCACTTTATAGAATATAACAACATGCAGCTTGTTCCTAGCCAACAACCACTTCACTTTGTAGAATATAACAACATGCAGCTTGTTCCCAGCCCACAACCACTACACTTTGTAGAATGTAACAACATGCAGCTTGTTCCCAGCCAACAACCATTTCACTTTGTAGAATATAACAACATGCAGCTTGTTCCCAGCCAACAACCACTTCACTTTGTAGAATTTAACAAGATGCAGCTTGTTTCCAGCCCATAAACATTTCACTTTGTAAAATATAACGACATGCAGCTTGTTCCCAGCCAACAACCATTTCACTTTGTAGAATATAACAACATGCAGCTTGTTCCCAGCCCACAAACATTTCCCTTTGTAGAATATAACGACATACAGCTTGTTCCCAGTCAACAATCATTTCACTTTGTAGAATATAACAAAATGCAGATTGTTCCCAGGCCACACACATTTCACTTTGTAAAATATAGCAACATTAGACATTACTACATATTTCAGTAGTTTTGTTCCCAGACCACAACCATTTTACTTTGTAGAATATAACAACATGCAGCTTGTTCCCAGCCCACAACCACTACACTTTGTAGAATATAACAACATGCAGCTTGTTCCCAGCCCACAACCACTAGATTTTGTAGAATGTAACAACATGCACCTTGTTTCCAGCCAACAACCATTTCACTTTGTAGAATATAACAACATGCAGCTTGTTCCCAGCCAACAACCACAACACTTTGTAGAATATAACAACATGCAGCTTGCTCCCAGCCAACAACCACTTCACTTTATAGAATATAACAACATGCAGCCTGCTCCCAGCCCACAACCACTTAACTTTGTAGAATATAACAACATGCAGCTTGTTTCCAGCTCACAAACATTTCACTTTGTAAAATATAACGACATGCAGCTTGTTCCCAGCCAACAGCCATTTCACTTTGTAGAATATAACAGCATGCAGCTTGTTCCCAGCCCACAAACATTTCCCTTTGTAGAATATAACTACATACAGCTTGTTCCCAGTCAACAATCATTTCACTTTGTAGAATATAACAAAATGCAGCTTGTTCCCAGGCCACACACATTTCACTTTGTAAAATATAGCAACATTAGACATTACTATATATTTCAGTAGTTTTGTTCCCAGAACACAACCATTTTACTTTGTAGAATATCACAACATGCAGCTTGTTCCCAGCCCACAACCACTACACTTTGTAGAATATAACAACATGCAGCTTGTTCCCCGCCCACAACCACTACACTTTGTAGAATATAACAACATGCAGCTTGTTCCCAGCCAACAACCATTTCACTTTGTAGAATATAACAACATGCAGCTTGCTCCCAGCCCACAACCACTTCACTTTATAGAATATAACAACATGCAGCTTGTTCCTAGGCAAAAACAACCACTTCACTTTGAAGAATATAACAACATGCGGTTTGTTCCCAGCCCACAACCACTACACTTTGTAGAATGTAACAACATGCAGCTTGTTCCCAGCCAACAACCATTTCACTTTGTAGAATATAACAACATGCAGCTTGTTCCCAGCCAACAACCACCTCACTTTGTAGAATATAACAACATGCAGCTTGTTTCCAGCCCATAAACATTTCACTTTGTAAAATATAACGACATGCAGCTTGTTCCCAGCCAACAACCATTTCACGTTGTAGAATATAACAACATGCAGCTTGTTCCCAGCCCACAAACATTTCCTTTTGTAGAATATAACGACATACAGCTTGTTCCCCGTCAACAATCATTTCACTTTGTAGAATATAACAAAATGCAGCTTGTTCCCAGGCCACACACATTTCACTTTGTAAAATATAGCAACATTAGACATTACTACATATTTCAGTAGTTTTGTTCCCAGACCACAACCATTTCACTTTGTAGAATATAACAACATGCAGCTTGTTCCCCGCCCACAACCACTACACTTTGTAGAATATAACAACATGCAGCTTGTTCCCAGCCAACAACCATTTCACTTTGTAGAATATAACAACATGCAGCTTGCTCCCAGCCCACAACCACTTCACTTTATAGAATATAACAACATGCAGCTTGTTCCTAGCCAACAACCACTTCACTTTGTAGAATATAACAACATGCAGCTTGTTCCCAGCCCACAACCACTACACTTTGTAGAATATAACAACATGCAGCTTGTTCCCAGCCAACAACCATTTCACTTTGTAGAATATAACAACATGCAGCTTGCTCCCAGCCCACAACCACTTCACTTTATAGAATATAACAACATGCAGCTTGTTCCTAGCCAACAACCACTTCACTTTGTAGAATATAACAACATGCAGCTTGTTCCCAGCCCACAACCACTACACTTTGTAGAATGTAACAACATGCAGCTTGTTCCCAGCCAACAACCATTTCACTTTGTAGAATATAACAACATGCAGCTTGTTCCCAGCCAACAACCACTTCACTTTGTAGAATATAACAACATGCAGCTTGTTTCCAGCCTATAAACATTTCACTTTGTAAAATATAACGACATGCAGCTTGTTCCCAGCCAACAACCATTTCACTTTGTAGAATATAACAACATGCAGCTTGTTCCCAGCCCACAAACATTTCCCTTTGTAGAATATAACGACATAAAGCTTGTTCCCAGTCAAGAATCATTTCACTTTGTAGAATATAACAAAATGCAGCTTGTTCCCAGGCCACACACATTTCACTTTGTAAAATATAGCAACATTAGACATTACTACATATTTCAGTAGTTTTGTTCCCAGACCACAACCATTTCACTTTGTAGAATATAACAACATGCAGCTTGTTCCCAGCCAACAACCACTACACTTTGTAGAATATAACAACATGCAGCTTGTTCCCAGCCCACAACCACTAGACTTTGTAGAATGTAACAACATGCACCTTGTTTCAAGCCAACAACCATTTCACTTTGTAGAATATAACAACATGCAGCTTGTTCCCAGCCAACAACCGCTTCACTTTGTAGAATATAACAACATGCAGCTTGCTCCCAGCCAACAACCACTTCACTTTATAGAATATAACAACATGCAGCTTGTTCCCAGCCAATAACCACTTCACTTTGTAGAATATAACAACATGCAGCTTGTTCCCAGCCCACTACCACTACACTTTGTAGAATGTAACAACATGCAGCTTGTTCCCAGCCAACAACCATTTCACTTTGTAGAATATAACAACATGCAGCCTGCTCCCAGCCCACAACCACTTCACTTTGTAGAATATAACAACATGCAGCTTGTTTCCAGCCCACAAACATTTCACTTTGTAAAATATAACTACATGCAGCTTGTTCCCAGCCAACAACCATTTCACTTTGTAGAATATAACAACATGCAGCTTGTTCCCAGCCCACAAACATTTCCCTTTGTAGAATATAACGACATACAGCTTGTTCCCAGTCAACACTCATTTCACTTTGTAGAATATAACAAAATGCAGCTTGTTCCCAGGCCACACACATTTCACTTTGTAAAATATAGCAACATGCAGCTTGTTCCAGGCCAACAACCATTTCACTTTGTAAAATATAACGATATGCAGCTTGTTCCCAGCCAACTACCATTTCACTTTGCAAAATATAACAACATGCTTGTTGTTATTTCAGGGTGTGTGGAGTCGCTGGTCCCCAGTTTATGCACAGATCTGAAAGGAAATAGCTGCTAGTACCCTGGGTGACATTAGACTGATTCAAGTCAACTTCTGTGTTCCTATAGTAGATGTTCCAAACTACAATACCCTAGCACTGGGTGGTGGAGGGTGTTTAAATATCGGGATATATGTCATACAGTTTGCCTGTATGGTGTATAAGGAAATGCCCGAATCAATCACAGCATTGGGAAACCTTATGTCTACAGTTAGGTTTAATTCTAAACCACAACATTTGACTACAAAAACGTTCTTCCAAACTCTATTCATGTGTTGAGGTCACAAAATAATGCATATGTGCCGTTTAAAATAAATACTGAAAAGGGGATTCATTGAAAATCAACAAACACTAACAAGAGATAAAAGAAGCAGACTCGGTTTTATTGAGTCTGTTCATGAGAGGTAATGTAAAGTGCAACACCTCTCACACCTAGCACCGGCTTAAGAGATATTCTACTTCAAAGCCACACAGACTGGGCTTGATGATCCTAAAGGACCAGTAAGTAATAACACTACTAATTTGTTGTCGGGGAAACTTTTTACGGCCGCCACACAGTACTAAACAAACGCTAGTGTGAATGTCAATAAATACTGAAAAGGGGATCCCTTGGAAGCAACAAAAACAAACAAGAGATACAAATAGCAGACTCGGTCTATATTTAGTTATGGAAACTTAAAATTGAATATGCAATGATAGCAATAGGGTGATGTTTTGCCTGGTTTATAGTGTAGTTAAAGTGTCAATAATCGAAACAAATGAAAGTGGCCTACTTTGCCACTGACCGTTACAAGGCGGTAGCCCTATTGTCAACCCTTTTTGTGTTTGTGATGTCGTTTGCATTTATTATTGCTTTTGCCTTCTTGTTTGTCTGTTTGCGTGTTTGTTTTTCTGTTCTGTGGTTTACTGTCCTCCTTGAATGCTACTTTCCCTGTCCGATCTTTTTATATTTCTTTACATATATACTTTAGTGTCATAAGAAAATTCTCAGGATTTCATTGGTCAATGCAACGTAGACATGAGCCCAATGTCTACGTCTCGAGACATGAACATAGGACGAATTCCCCGTAGGTACCCCATTACTCCAATACACAAAAACAAAATGGCGACGATTCGTTTTGGAAACCGCCGAATGTTTCCTTCCTATCGCTTTCCTGCGCTTTCCACTGTGTGTAAAAGTCTGAAATAATCGTAAGTGTACTTTTTTAAATGGTTACAACTTTGAAGTATGACAAATTAGTTATTAGGATTATTGACAGGGAACATGGACTCACATTCCCTGCCTGGAAATATATATGTCCCCTGTCAAGAATCCTAATAACTAATATTGTTCGTAGGCTTAGAATGTTGTATATCTGTTGTAAAATATGCCTGTTGCTGGCGTGATGAGGACTTTAAAGTAAGTTTCCGAAAGCTCAATTGACCCTATTTTATTCATTTATTTAATTTATTTTTCTGAATCCCTACCTTCTTACATATGTTATTTAGAGCTACTAGAGGAAAGATCGAAAGAAAAAACACAATCCCTACAGTCATATCCACTCTATATTTTTAGAGCTACTAGAAGAGGTCTTAAAGAAACTAACCCGCCAAATAACGGGGAAAATATTACTAAAAAACACGTTTATCAAAACTCTATCCAGGTGTTCAGGTCATATAATAATGTATATCTGCTGGTTAAAAGTATAGGTTTATTGACGTTTTTTTGTGATTGAATATGCGTAAAATAAATTATGAGTTGGTAACTCTTAATCCGACGCTCCAGTTTCGGGGTTTGCCTTAGCTGGTCAAAGCCGTTTATTGTGTCTATAAAGTTTGGATTCTCAAAATATGTAAGTTATATTTATACCTGGTCATCAGTAGGTTTAGAAACGGTGTACATATGTTCTTAAATTTGCTGCTGTTGGCAGGATAGATACTTTAAATCAGTTTATGCATTTTAAAATTGTATTGTCTAATAATCTTATTAAACATACAAGAGGCACCTTTACTATGACTCTAAGATTGAAACTGTTTTTCGCTCTCACTGCTGCAGGTTCGAATCCTACTAGAAATTTGACTTGTGAGAAATTATTGTGCGGGAGGTATACAGTACTTGTTCATATACCTACCGCTATCTGCAAGAATTGACACTTTCTCACTTAAAAGTTGAGCTCACGGCGGAATTTGAACCCGTAGCGGTGAGAGTCAATAAGGTTTCAAACACAGCTTCCAACTTTCGCAGGAGTCACCGTCTCGATAGTTCGAAAACACCGCAGTGTGGCACAATGGTAGATCGTTCGCCTCACATGCGGTAGGTCGTGGGTTTAATCCACGGCCGGGTCATGCCAAGACTTCATAAAAATGGCACTCTTAAATTAAACGCTCGCATCCAGTCTCTGTAAGGGTAGTTCTAGGACTGCTCGGCCCAGTGTCAGTATAATTCGACGGGGTGGGGTATCTTGTCATATCTCCAGTGTGGTATTCCAGTGGGAGCTTCAAGCTTACTGCTACAAGTAGACAACGTCATGATGAGACTGAGATTTATAAGAGTGACGTTAAACTCCATACATGCATACAGTATTCAAATACTGCAATGAAAAATATTAACTTACAGAATACACCTAAATTAGATCTAGTATTTCATTAACATCCGATATAAGAATAAACTTCAAATGATATTGGCAAGTGTCCCTTTTAATCTAAATTGTCTAGTGTCCCTTTAAGCAAAAGTGTTAAGTGTCCCTTTAATCCAATTTCACTTCAAGTCATTCCTCGTTTATTTAATCACAATAGTACAAATAATCCAATGTCACTTTAGTATAGGTGAGCACAATAATTTTTATCCTCGCGCAATATATTTTTGATTCAAAGCATCCACTATTTTCACTTTATACTGAATTTGACGTAAATTCTCAGATACTGAACAAATAATTACCCCCAAAAGGCTTAATACTGTCATAGAATGTCGTAGAACTTCATTTTTAGAATATTCCAATAACCTTGAATGACTGTTATATGATGTTAAATGTAAACATCAATATTTTATTTCCAGAACCAGAAACTTCTATATGTTACTAATTATAAATAAATGACCTTGGATGACACAATAACATGTTTACATTATTCATAAAAATATTTGTGGGTAACACTGTAATATTGATTAATCAGAAACGGATATCAAGGTAACACTGTGTTATTTGGCATCTGATCGGCAGGAAACCTACATCATTTTCCTTTATTATGTTTAAACCCACGCTACCCAGTAGTGCATCCTAAGAGAAGAGAGCCTCTTGTTATTATTATAGCTCTAGAATATAATACCCAAACTGAACGGTGACATTACAGGTGCAGTGATTATCCTGAAGTACAAAAATGGTGCCCTTGCCAACCTCACGTATCATGTAGATGCAGGAAAGGGTACCAATACAGCTGTGATAATGGGCAAGAAAGGACGTATAGAGGTCAGTCGCTGTTTTTAGCTCGATGATCAAAGATCAGCAGAGCTTATGCCGTGTTGCAGCTTCCGTCGTCCGTCTGCCCGTCCGTCTGTCTGTCTGCAAACATTTTTTTTGTGGCGACTACTCCTCTGAAACTACTTGCCGGATTTTCATGAAACTTCACAGGAATGTTGCTCTTGATGTCTAGTTGATCCTAGCCAAAATTCAGGTTGGCCAGAAATTCAAGATGGCCGCCATAGCTTAATATAAATTTAAAAATGCGATTTTGTGGTGACAACTTCTCAAAAACCATAAGTGATATTGATTTGGAACCTTCACCAAAATGACTGGCACGACATGTAGCTGGTCCTAACCAAAGTTCATTTTGATTGGATGTCAAATATGGCCACCAGCGGCAAATTTTTTACATGGAGTTATATAGGAAAAACTTGTGGCGACTTCTCTGAAACTACTTGAAAAAATTTCATGAAACTTGACAGGAATGTTGCTCTTGAAATCTAGTTGATCCCAGCAAAAATTCAGGTCAACTAAAAATTTCAAATGGCTAAAAATAGATTTTAAAAATGTGATTTTTTGGTGACTATTTTTCAAAAAACATAAGGGATATTGATTCGGAACCTTTACCAAAATGACTGCCACGACATGTAGTTGGTTCTAACCAAAGTTCATTTTGATTGAATGTCAAACATAGCCACCAGCGGCGATCTTTGTTTACATAGAGTTATATAGGAAATACTTGTGGCGACTCCTTTGAGATGGAATTTCACGAAACGTGATAGGAAAGTTACTCTTGATGTCTAGTTGATACTGGCAAAAATTCAGGTCGGTAGGAAATTAAAGATGGCCGCCACTGCTAAAAATAGATTTTAAAAATGTGACTTTGTGGCGATTACTTCTCAAAAAACGTAAGTGATATTGAATTGGAACCTTTGCCAAAATGACTGGTGCGACATGTACTTGGTCCTAACCAAGATTCATTTCGATTCGATGTCAGACATGGCCACCAGCGGCCATTTTTGTTTACAGAGAGTTATATAGGAACCTTTACCAAAGTGACTGCCACGACATGTAGTTGGTTCTTACCAAAGTTCATTTTGATTGGATGTCAAACATGGCCACCAGCGGCGATCTTTGTTTACGTAGAGTTATATAGGAAAAACTTGTTGCGACTCCTCTGAGACTTCTTGATGGAATTTCAATAAACGAGACAGGAATGTTACTCTTGATGTCTAGTTGATCCTAGCAAAAATTTAGGTCGGTAGGAAATTAAAGATGGCCACCACTGCTAAAAATAGATTTTAAAAATGTGACTTTGTGGCGACTGCTTCTCAAAAAAAAAGTGATATTGAACTGGAACCTTTACCAAAATGACCGGCATGACCTCTCGCAGGAAGATCATGGTTTACACTATCTGGATGCTCATCAGTCATTTGACCGAAACACCCCTTTGTACTATAAATGGACTGGTCCAAATGCAAGGAAATGCGTCCATTATACATTCATTAGTGGGTAAGGATTAAGTATCCTTTGTATTTTTGGGTCAGAGAAAGACTGAAAACAAATTGTAGGATTTTAAGATTTTATTTTGATTCTGATTTGCCAAATATAACCACTGAGGCAAGAGCAAATATACTTGTACTAGTGAGATCGTAGCCTAATTCTCAGGAAAAATTGCCAAACATGACCTGTGTTATGTTACAAAAATGTGATTTGGAGAAATTACTGTTGAGCAGCAACTTATGATATACTAAAGTTGATGTTGTAAGGGATGTAAATGGTATAGCTTTAAAAGTTGTGGTAGCATTATGCCGTTTTTATAAGCTGGAAAAAGATATATACTTTAGACTAGAATAAAATTATGAGATTTTAATATTGCATAGGTAATGTTGTATCATAAATCATAATATTTAGGAATATAGGAATGTTGTTCTTAATGTCTAGTTGGTCCTAAGTAAAAATCAGGTTGGCTTAAACTTCAAGATGGCCACCATGGATAAAAATAGATTTTAAATACAATTTTGTGGCGACTATGTCTCTAAAACCATAAGTGGTATCGGTTTGGTACCTTTACCAAAATGACGTCCATAAAACTTTACAGGAATGTTGGTCTGGATGTCCAGTTAGTTCCAAGTATAAATCCGGTTGGCCGGAAATTCAAGATGGCTGCCACAGCTTTAATACATGTTTGTGGCAACTACTTCTCAAAAACCATAAGTGGTATTGATTCGGAACCTTTACTAAAATGACATGTAATTTCTCCTAAACAAAATTCATTTTGATTCTATGTCAAACATGACCGCCAGCAACCATCTTTTTTGATTTCTGGGTGGGGCCTGGGAAGTTTTTAGAAAAAGTATTCTGGCTCTTGAATTGCTGAAAAAAATATCCTGGCTCTGACTTGAGGAAAAAAAATAAACAGTCCTTCAAACTGTTGAAAACAAATAATCCAGATGATGTAGATCTACTCAATCAGCCAAGGATTCAACATGGAAATGTTTAACCACAACTTCTGCTCAGAAGTTTATCGAAATCTCCAGTTGAAATGCATTTAGAAGACAGTGATAGTATTCATGGTTGTAATAAATGTGATGTATATAGATCATGGTAGTAGTAAATGTAGTATACATTAGTGTAGTATACATAAGTCATGGTAGTTATAATTGTAATAAATGTGGTATACACTGGCAAAGGTGGTAGTAAATGTGTTGTATAAAGTGGTCATGGTAGTAATTTGGTATACATTGGTCATGGTAGTAATGAATGTGTTATTCATATAAAGTCATGGTTATACTTAATGTGGTACACGCAAGACAGTAATAAGGCTATTATTTTTTGATAATTTGTTTTACTATCTCGCCTACGACAAAATGAAATTAGGTATTTTATTTTTCCGTAGGGAATTTAATAGTTCATTGGTTAGTTTCCCTCCTTCCAGATTTTAATAGAACATTTCATTCTCTTCTTTCCAAATAAAATAATTAAACTGCTTTATCAAATTTTTCTTTTTGTTTTTTTTCCCTTCCTCCTACAGCAATTCTCTGTCTTGATGGTTCGTGAAACAACTAATAAAAAATAATGGCCTAAATGTGTTATACACTGGTCGTGGTAGTATGTAAATATTGCAATCCTGTGAGGGTGACAGTGAATATTTGTCAACCATCTAATGCTATTTATTTTATTATACTGAAAAATATCTTTGCAAAAGATATTTGGTTCTGCTAAATATTCCTTTGAAATAAAACATGAGAAAACATGGTTACTTCTCTCTGTTCAAACTTTGCTAAGCACCTAGAAAATAAATGTGCAGATGCTTCTTAGTGTTCTTTCGGAATCTTCAGCTCATGAGTAAACTTTTCAACTCATCTTCAGAAAATTGTGCAAACTGTGTCCGCCGTTTTAGTAAATGTTCACTGATTTTCATTTGCGCATGTATACATGCACTATTCAGCATAGGACAATCCAATTGTCATATAAACTTGCTTTGACTTCACAATCATAAGACAGTACAAATAACAAAAAACAACACTCCATGGAGACATTACAAGCGATGAGATATTACAAACATGGGAAAATAAAAGTCTGTGCAAATTTAACATGGGTGTTTGAGGTGAGATATATTATTTATAAATTGGTATCAGTGGTCATGGTAGTAATAAATGTAGTATGCATAGCTCATGGTAGTAATACATGGGGTATTCATTCAGTGGTCATGGTAGTAATGAATGGGGTATTCAGTGGTCATGGTAGTAATAAATGTAATATACAGTGGTCATGGTAGTAATACTTGTAGAAAATGTGGTAAAGAGTAGTCATGTGATGTACTTTGACCATGTTAGTAATCAATGTGGTATGCAGTGGTCATGGTATTATTACAATACAAGGGTCCTGGTACTTGTGCGATGGACTTTGTGAATATCATCGACAAGTAAGTAAGGATTTCAGCATTCTGACCAATCACTGTTCTTATTTTTACAGGTATAGATGCACCAACATTCAAAATTTGACAGTTAGGAATAAAAGTTTTGTTCTAGAAAGTATAGAAAATAAATACATTATATAATTATTTTGATATATCTGTACAGGGTAATGTTTAGTGTATTTACATGCCAAATTTTATGGTTTAAAAATGTTTTATTATTTTGAAATTTGTGATTAAATATCTCTGAGCAGCATAATGCATAAAATGATCAGAAAAGTCTATCCGGGACCATTTTTTTTATACTCAACGCTGGCCTTCAAGAAGCAGCTTCAGCCACATGCAATGCCATGTTACAGACAAAGCTATGCGCTATATGCCAGTGTTAATAAGAATGGTATGGAACGTAGTAGTCATTGCCAATCACAAGACAATCCCCTACACCACAAACACAACTTCCAGTCAATTCATAATTTAGAAGAGCAAAAGTGGGTTCACATAGAAATCAAACAAGGACAAGCATAAACAGCCCATGGAGTTCCATCCACCAAATATGAAAATATCCATATTAAACAAGATCCAATATTCAAAGTCAGTTTTAAAAAAGGTCACTGACACTTCTGTCTCACCAACCATGGTGCCAGTTCATTCACATGGTCAAGTAATAATTGTGGAGGTTAGGCGGTGGTGAGGTGAGGGTGTAGGGGGTGCGGGGAGGGAGTAGTCAGTAAACATATATACCGAATATCGAAGCAATACCTTCAATACCCCCAGAAAGAATATGAACTTGAAGAGTGCGTGGGGAGGGGAAGTGAAGTGTTACAGAACAGGAAAAAAACAGAATTAATACAATATTTTTGTGTGTGTGTCCGGGGGGTGGGGGGTGGAAGTGAACAAGATGCAGACATGGTAACTGAAGAAAAATCAAAAATAATAGCAGAAATGTTTGTCTATTTATCTGGGTTGATGGTGGTGGTGGTGTAGGAGTGGGGAAGGTGTGGGGTTTATGGGGCTAATGACATTTAGAGACTTGTATGCAGTGAGGTTCATTGAAATATATGAAGCTGCTTAAAACACGTTAACTGAAACTCTAAGTTGAAAACATTTTATCATCTGGCTAAAATGAAATAAAGTTATGAAACATGTGTCCTTGATGACTGGTGACATTTGTCAAGCTCCTTTCATAGAGATATATGACTAGAGGGTATTGAAATAAATGGACTTGTCAACAAATAAAATAATAGAAATTCTAAGTCGAAAATAGGCTACACTTTTCTAAAATACAATACAGAAAATATTTATCTAGAAAAAGGGCCATAATTTCGCTAACATGCAATACAGAGTTATGGAGCATGTGTCTACTAGCATCCACGCTTTACTGAAGTTGTATTAATAATTAACAATCACCTACTGAAATACAAGAACTAGCCTAAAATCTATAACCAGAATTTTGAAGTCGAAAAAGGAACATAACGTTGCTTAAATGCAATACAGAGTTAAACATATGGAATATGTGTCTTCTATTGCTCTTTTATTCCAAGCTTTACTGAAGTTTTGTTGATGTACGACTTTCAGTTGTTAAAATCCACTTGTCAAAAACGAACTTAAACCAGAAATTCAAATTAATAAAAGGGCCATGATTTTGCTTAAATGCAATACAGAGTTATGGAACATGTGTCTACCAGTGACCTTGATAGTACTGCTAACATAATTCAAGTTTCACTGACCAGTGGTTGCTGAAATAATTGTAGATTTGGCCAATAACTGAAAACCAACGTTGACGTCGACACATACGTGGTAGATCTACAACAGCTCTTCTTATTTTACGGCTAGTAAAACTTAAACAAAAATATTCTGCCTTTCAAGTTGACAAAAAAAATAAATCTGGCCAGTGTACTAGGCGAAATAAAAATTCCGGCTTTAAAGAAATGAAAAATACCCCCCCCCCCCCCCCCCCCCCCCCCCCCATACACACACACACACACTTCCCAACACACACAGAGAAAACAAAATGGTCGGTCCCTAATAGTGATATAGGAAAAACTTGTGGTGACTACTTCTCTGAAAGTGTTTGTCTTATGACCTCTTGTTGTTTTACTCTCAACTTTATGTTATATTATAACTCAACCAATCAACTCCCCTGATGCTGCCTCAACCTGTTTGAAGGAATGGTAATCAAATACAATATGGATATCGTAATGAACAAACATGGCAATTTGTTTAAGAGATTAAGGACTTAATAAATCAATGTATTCTGTTAGATAGTCAGAAGCTACCAAGTGTTTTCAATTGTGTGACCTATCAGTTGTGTTAAATTGTATGACCTATCAGTTGCTTGAATACCACTTGCAGGTAGGATATCCATTCTTTGCTCTCACAAAATGTACCATGCCAACTGGAATATAACGAGTTTCCTCTATTCCCATCTAAACAAAGCTGGTTTACAGCTACATTTACCAGTGAATGTATAAACAATGGTATGTACTCTGTAGACTGATATTGATGTGGTTGCTTCACGGATCTGTTGCAGGTCGGACATCCGTTTTTTGCTCCCACAAAATACACCACACCCACTGGATCGTATGGATTCCCTGTTAACGATTGAGAATATTAGTGCCGGCATGCAGTATGAAGCCAACGCTACCAGAGAGAGTATCAAAAATGTTATGTCCACTGTAGAGTAATATTGATGTGGTTGCTTAATGGATCTGTTGCAGATCGAAGGTCCGTTCCATTGTCCTACAAAATGCACCACACCAACTGGATCTTATGAGTTTCCTGTAAAAGACGGAGATTATTTCTACACCAACAGTGCGTGCTTGCAGTATGAGGCAAGCTCTACCAGAGAATGTATCAAGAATGGTTTGTATAAACTGAAATTGTTTTTATAACGAGTGGATCAAATGAACTACCAGGTAAAGAATCAAGCTCAGTTGGCATAAACTACCATAACATGAGTTAAAATGGATCAAATCAACTACTAGGTAAATAATTAAGCTTTAATGAATTACTGGGTAAGGAATCAAGCATAGTTGGCATAAATTGCCATAAACTATTAAAAATGTATCAAATGAGCTATAAGTAAAGAATCAAGCTCAGTTGGCATAAACCATCATAAACTGTATTAAACATGGATCAAATAAACAACCATCAACTGTATTAAAAATGCTTCAAATGAACTACCAGGTAAAGAATCAAGCTCAGTTGGCATGAACTAACATAAACTGTAACAGTATTAGAAATGGATCAAATCAACTACCAGGTAAAGAATCAAGCTCGTATGGATCAAATGAACTACTAGGTAAAGAATCAAGCTCAGTTGGCATGAACTAACATAAACTGTAACAGTATTAGAAATGGATCAAATCAACTACCAGGTAAAGAATCAAGCTCGGATGGATCAAATGAACTACCAGGTAAAGAATCAAGCTCAGTTGGCATGAACTAACATAAACTGTATTAGAAATGGATCAAATCAACTACCAGGTAAAGAATCAATATCGGATGGATCAAATGAACTACTAGGTAAAGAATCAAGCTCTGTTGGCATAAACTACTACCATAAACTGTATTAGAAATGGATCAAATGAACTTCCAGGTAAAGAATCAAGTTCAGTTGGCATAAACTACCATAAACTATTAAAAATGGATCAAACGAACTATCAGGTAAAGGATCAGGTCAGTTGACATAAAATACCGTAAACTACTAAAAATGGATCAAATGAGCTACCAGGTAAAGAATCAAGCTCAGTTGGCATAAACTACCATAAACTATTAAAAATGGTTCAAATTAACTACCAGGTAAAGAATCAAGCTCAGTTGGACTAAACTACCATAAACTATTAAAAATGGATCAAATGAACTACCAGGTAAAGAATCAAGCTCAGTTGGCATAAACTACCATAAACTATTAAAAATGGATCAAATGAACTACCGGGTAAAGAATCTACCTGAGTTGGCATAAACTACCATAAACTGTATTAGAAATGGATCAGATGAACTACCATAAACTGTATTAAAAATGGTTCAAATGAAATACCAGGTAAAGAATCTAGCTCAGTTGGCATAAACTACCATAAACTTTGACCACCTCAGAAATATGTGTATACTAACAGACTGTTTTAAAAAGGAATTATAAGGGATTATCAAAAATTGAATAAAAATTACCACTAGGAACTGTCTCAAAAATGGTAATAAAAAGACTGCCTGTACTGATAGTCTGACACTGGGTGTTATGCCTCAATTCCAATTGCAAATGTAATTAATTACAAGAACTGTGACCAAGTCTTTGACACAATGTGTTTTTTTTACCATCTGCAGCAGTCTTCTATAGTTCCTATATTTTATGAATTTAAAAAGATTTAAAATATATTCTGGAATTGAATAAATTAAATATTGCATGGTTTTGAGGGTACAGACCCGAAAAAGGCATATTTTTTATGAGTGGAAGACTTATTACTGAAGATGTTTTCTCTGGAACGAGTGAAAGTCTCAGTAGTCTATAGTCCACTCTATGGTGCCTTTTAGGGCTGGAGTGAGTGAAAAGTTCAGCAGTTCCTGATACCCTCTATAGTGCTTTTAAGGACTGGAGAAAATGAAAAGCTCAGCAGTGCATGCTACACTCTATAGTGCCTTTAAGGACTGGAGCTAGTGAAAAGATCAGCAGTCCTTGCAACACTATATAGTGCTTTAAGGACTGGAGAAAATGAAAAGCTCAGCAGTGCATGCTACACTCTACACTGCCTTTAAGGACTGGAGCTAGTGAAAAGCTCAGCAGTACTTGCAACACTCTATAGTGCCTTTAAGGACTGGAGAAAATGAAAAGCTCAGCAGTGCATGCTACACTCTATAGTGCCTTTAAGGACTGGAGCTAGTGAAAAGCTCAGCAGTCCTTGCAACACTCTATAGTTCCTTTAAGAACGGGAGAAAATGAAAAGCTCAGCAGTGCATGCTACACTCTATAGTGCCTTTAAGGACTGGAGCTAGTGAAAAGCTCAGTAGTCTATCCTACACTTTAAAGTGCTTATGGGGTTGGAGTGAGTGAAATGCTCAGTAGTCTATGCTACACTATATTGCCTTCAATGATAGATGGACAATGAACCTTAAGAAAGCACTCTTAAATGTGTTCGCTTTTCATTTTCAGGACAAACAGAGAATGAATTCTACTCTCACGCAGACAGTGAGATGGTAAACGGCATCATGGATGAGGTCCGAAGACAGTTGGGCATGAAGTACCCAGACTTCGATTGATAAAAACAACTTTTTTAAATGGTTTAATCGATAACATCTTTGTATTGCTTCTTGATAAATTAATAAATAACTTGATAAATTGAGACTAAAAGTATGCTACAGATACAAAAGTTTTGAATTAGTTGATATATATTTTAACCTGACCATAGTATTGTGTCCCTTAGGACATTATTCTAAGTCAAGAAGACAATCTAGACTAAATAAAGGAGGTACTAGTAACATGGTCAAAGTGGAGTGAAACTGTGTTTCCCGGTGATATAGGTATAAACGATCCGGCCTGGAATTCACCAATCATTTTTCAAACTATTCTTAGACTTGAGCTCAAGAACTAAAAATTCGTTCAAAAATATGCCCATGACTTTCAGAGATAAACAAACGTATGCAGTTGCTATTTTAATATTAGTATTAATCATATTTATACATAGCAGCTTGTTATGAAGTTTTATCCTTTAAACTTATAGAAATATTTGTGATTGAAATTTGCATATTTGGGTTTAAGTCTAAGAATATTCTCAAGAATGGTTGGTGAATTCAAGGCCAGATGTTTATTCAGGAGACAGAAGTAAAATCACTTCCCCTCTAGGTCTCATCTCCTGTTAACCCTTAACCCGCTAAGCACGACTATAATAGCTTTTGCGTCCATTGTAAACCCATATCAGCCTGCAAGTAACTCGCAGGCTCATCAGGGTTTACAATGTCCGGCTGCTGATCAGTCATTTTCTCCAAAACATTATTTTGTCACATAAATGGAATAGTCTTAATTCAAAGAAAGAACAGTACATTATATATATGTAGTGAGTTAAAGGTTGAAGCAAGGTCCTGGTATTTTAATTTCCTTTGTATTAATCATTGTATTACAGTATACAATTTTAAAATCAAATCGTTCGCAATGTATTATAATTTTGTATATAAATGGCTTATGTAAATTCTGATAGCAAAACAGCAATGAAAACAGGCGAACAGAATGGTTGGAGACAAAATTTAAAATTGCTGCTCCACTTTGATATGAGAAATTGCATATACGTTTAACAGTCAGAAGCTGAGTGTGGACTTTATTGCTAGAAGTGACTTGAAATGATGTAAAAAGTATGACCTTTAAATATTAATATAAATAAAAAAAATTGTTTTTGAATAATATCGCTTTAACAAAAGTTACCAGCGAAATAGTAGATTATATAATTGGAATAATACCTTATTTTGCATTGCTTCCTAAATTATTATCCATTATTTCAATTCACAGTTGTATTCATTTAAATTAAAATTCACTTGTATCAAGAGACCATCTGCGTAAAGAGACAAATTTTGCTCTTCCCTGAGTGGTTTCTTAAAGAGGCACTACCTATATCTACGCGATTTTTAATGTAAAATATTTAATACTCAATATTACTGCATTTATATGTATACAAAGCTATTTTATGAGTATTATAAGAAGAAACATGGTCCGTATTCCTGTTCTGTATATTATTAATTATGATCAAAACAATATCTTGAATAAAATGCTGGCCAGCCGTTTATTCCTGCCGGAGAACTACGTGTGTTTACGATTACATGCGCAATGCGATTCAGTTGAACGAAAACAAACTATTCGGGGCAATTCCGATAGTAAACGAATCGTTCGGAACTCTTTGCCAATCCGACAAGGCAGTTCCGATTGTAAACGAATAAGATCGGAAAATCTCCGTCATCGGCTTGTCTAAAACAATTACGAATACAATTTCAAAAATCCGATCTTTTCAATCCTGTTTTTTTCCTAGCAAAAAGCATATTACATTGGGTAAAATTATTGCCATTTACCTTTTTCGTAGTCCTCTTTATGATTAAGTAAAGTTTATATCAATTGCTGGAATAAAATATATAGGTAGAGCCTCTTTAATATGGGTTTGACTGTATATCAAAATGAAGATTTGTTGCTTTCTGCTAAATCGGAATCATCGCCATATGGGTAGACTTCAGGGAAATTTGATCACTTTTTCAAGGTCAGGGAATTTTCAGGCAATTTTGAAAAACTATCGGGGAATTTTGCAATTTCTGAAAAGTCCGGGAAAATTTATTTTTTGCCCCCACCACCGAATGGTGAGGGGGTCATATAGCTTTAGCCATGTCCGTCCGTGCTTCCTTCCTTCCGTCCCGAAAAGTTTGTGTGTCTATTTCCTCCCACACTTCGAAATTTTACATGATGCTTTACTAATAATGTCAAGATGTGCATATCGTTTCGCGTCAAAATCGACTCAGTAATACCGGAGTTATGGCCAATTTTTCTTAAAATTTTCCTTTTCAACCGATTGCTTCAAAACTTAACAGGATGCTTACCTATGATGTCAAGATGTGCATATCGTTTCGGCGTCATAATCGATAAAGTATTACCGGAGTTATGGCCCCTTTTTTGTCAAATTTTACATGAAAATATCTTGTGTGTTTATCTTCTCCCAAACTTTTCAGCTGATTGCTTCGAAATTTTACGGGATGCTTACCTATGATGTCAAGATGTGCTTGTCGTTCGGCGTCAAAATCGACCCAGTATTACCAGAGTTATTGCCCCTTTTTCGTCAAATTTTCATTTACACTGATTGTTTTTAGTGGGGGCATCCTAGTTTCTAGTTTTTGTTGAGAATTTGTGTACGATGGCTATGGCAGTCTTCTAGTTATATATAGAGAGTTAATAATGATTTGTACTGTTGTTTTACATTTTAAAAAATGTAAAGTTGTAAAATATGTTTGATTTTGGAAAAGTAAAAGCAAAATGGGTGGTATGGACAGCAGTAGGCGAGGTGCACGGAGGCCGATTAAAGTGTGTCAAATTGGTCAGTGAAAAATGACATTTGGTGTAGGAGAAGTTTGGGAATTTTATTTGACTGTCGTGCTGGCAACTCTGGTTGTGCATTCTTCCATAGAATGACTTCAGTTGTATTAAATGTGTTTAAAAGCATTGAAACAAATCATTCTTTATTACCATGTGTTATAAATCATTGAGAAATATATGTATCTATGTACAAACCTCATTGCTTGTAAGTGACAAATTGTCAATTCTTATGGATGCGGGTGGTATACAGTACTGGTCCTACCCAGGAAAAGTTGGTGATCTGCCTCCACCACTACAAACCTACCATCTTGTCAATCTCCACGCAGAGTTATCGTTCCTTGCACTCACATATATCTCTGTTGATCCCACCTTTACCAAAATGACTGGCACAACATGTAGTTTGTCCTAACCAAAGTTTATTTTGATTGGTTGTCAAACATGGCTGTCAGCGGCCATCTTTGTTTACATACAGTTATATAGGAAAAAATATTGTGGCGACTACTCCTCTGAAACTACTTGATGGAATCTTATGAAATTTGACACGAATGTTGCTCTTGAAGTCTAGTTGATCCTAGCAAACATTCAGCTCGATAAAAATTCAAGATGGCCTCCACCGCTAAAATTAGCTTCTTAAAATGCTACTTTGCGGCATCTACTTTTCAAAACCGTGATATTGAATTGGAACCTTTACCAAAATGACTGGTACGACATGTACTTGGTCCTAATCAAGAATAATTTCGATTGCTTGTCAAACGTGGCCGCCAGCGACCATCTTTGTTTACATAGCGTTATATAGGAAAAATAGCGACTACTCCTCAGAAGCTACTAGACGGATTTTTACGAAACGTCACAGGAATGTTGCTATTGATATCTAGTTGATACTAGCAAAATGGGTCGGTAATTCATAATGGCCGCCACACCTAAAAATATATTTTTTAAAAACAAGTTTGTAGCGACTACTTCTTGAAAAATATAAGTGATATTGATATAGGACTTCTTCTAAAATGATCAGCATGACATGGTCCTTGTTGAAATTCAGTTGCGTCTTCGACATCTTCGAAAACGGAAGGCTTTAATTGTTCCTCACAAAGAGATTGAAACGTATCCCAGTCGGCTTTGCGAAGTTTCCATCGTTGCGTTTTTTCGAGAAGTGGAGAGCCGATATTTTCAAGAAATAAGGAGAAATGGTCCTTCCACATATAGACTTGTGGTTTAAATTCTAAATTAAGGCTATGGGAGGCCGGAATGTTCAAAGTT
The DNA here is from genome assembly GCA_037043455.1 of Cyrtodaria siliqua. Classification (NCBI taxonomy): domain Eukaryota; kingdom Metazoa; phylum Mollusca; class Bivalvia; order Adapedonta; family Hiatellidae; genus Cyrtodaria; species Cyrtodaria siliqua. The sequence goes on from JAWPHD010012642.1 coordinate 52,740, forward strand.
GGCACATATGTTAGATGGATTCACAATGATATCACAAACAATTCTAGGTAGGGTGCCAAGCTGAATGTAGACCTATACGGAAAATATAGAGGTCAAAGGTCACCGAGTGCAAAATTTCACTTTTTCTATATATGTTTAGACCTGCAAACTGGAAGAAGGACCTTTAATCAAATATCAAATATATTTATATCAATATATATATTTTAAAAGTATACATTGAGTGTCTGAGTAACATTTAATCAATAGTTATATGAACATTTTACCATTGTTTAAATCAAAGCACTAAAAGTACTGCACACAGTGAAATGAGTAAATCGAGTCTGTTGGTGGTTTTGTAACTGATAATTTCTAGAGATGTCTTATATATATTTGTATGCACATGTTGTTTGATAGCTTGCAATAAAATACATTGACTTTAATCGCAATAATATATTTACATATATACTTGACTACATTACACGCTAAGGTCTAGTTTGCATAGTGCTTTGTATACTTAACGGCTTTTCTAACTCCACACTTTTATTTTTGAAATATCTCTTTTATTTAACGCAACAATTTTATGAATTTTCGTCTGCTGTCATTGTACATGATGATAAACATTTTGCCATGAATAAAGTTGACCGTAAACCAGTCTTTCTACCTGAATCGAGATGCACGTGCATTTCGTGTATTTTGCCTCTTGTCACTTATATAAAAGAGGTACACCTACAGAATTGATACAAATGTATTGAGTTGTAATTTACATGTCGGAAAAACAGGAAATTGATCAAAACTTAACAGTTGATCAATTTCCTGTTTTTCCGACATGTAAATTACAACATATCGCCAGATGAGAGAAAAAAGTGCCGTCTTTCTTCTATGGAACAGTCCTATTCTCACCTGGCGATATCGCCATTGACCCATCATATGTTTCCAAGGAGTGCATGGCACGCTAACATTTTATTTGCTTTTATAAGCAAACAATCCTGCTCTAGATGAAAACTTAAGAGAATTTGTTAAACAATTAAATGACAGAACCTCCAGAACAATACAACACATCACGTACTAGTTGTTGAGCTGGCTGTAGACACCCCTTCTCCCGAACTCAGGTAGCCCTCCCCTGATACGGTCTAGCGATCGAGTGCCACGTGTAGCGGGGACCTTTGCCGATGCTGGCCACCGACAAAAAACACGAAATGCACGTACATCTCGATTCAGGTAGAAAGACTGGTTTACGGTCAACTTTATTCATGGCAAAATGTTTATCATCATGTACAATGACAGCAGACAAAAAGTCATAAAATTGTTGCGTTAAATAAAAGAGATATTTCAAAAATAAAAGTGTGATGTTAGAAAAGCCATTAAGTATATACACATGGAATTGGGTGTTACATGTATAATAAACATTCGGTTTAATATTAAAATTGAACAACTATGTTCCCAAAACACACATATTCTTTTCACGTGCACACATGCATGCATTTGTTGATACACATATACATGCAGTAAAGCATCATAGTGTTAGGACTATCCAATGTACAATAAAGTGGGTGTGGCCGCTAACTCAAGCATCACTCAGTCATTATCACCGATATTATACGGATTGTGGCACACTTTATCGGTAGCTGTACAAAGCTGTACAAAGCTGACCTTTGCTTCGACATCCAAATCTTATGGTAGAACAGTTAGTACACCCACACGTAATTTTTTCAAGGCATTACCTTGGTAAAGGATCAATACGTATTGTAGCCCTATTGTCAACACTTTTGTGTTTGTGATGTCGTTTGCATTTTTTATTACTTTTGCATTCTCGTTTGTCTTTTTGCGTGTTTGTTTTTGTGTTTTGTGGTTGACTGTCGTCCTTGAATGCTGCTTTCCCTGTCCAATATTTTTATCTTTCTTGTCAATACTGGCTTCAATATGTGGGCTTCTGTATCCCGTTCCCAACCATGCCCTATCGGAGATATCAGACCTTGAACTGGTTGTGACGATAGTCTCCATGTCTTGGTCTGGTAATATGCTCTCTTGACATGTTGTACTAGAGCATCTTGTGTCGGAGGCAGTTTCTCAGGCTCAACATTACCTTTACGGAACAACTTACAGCGCAAACTGTTGACACAATTCACCCCAAGGTTCGGAGAGTACACTATACATACACACTCTTCGACAGAAGCAGCTGTTTCATCGGTAAGACTACCTACACCAAGACCTTCGAGTAGGTCAGGACATTACTGGCAAGCTTTCCATGTCAACCTCTTCCCATGTCCACCGAATTGGCTAACAGTGTCACAGCCTGTGACAGTATGATACGCTGGTAAACTGCGCCTTAATTCATCCGGAAATACAACGTCATGAACAGAAATACATTTTTGGGTCTTTGCAGTACCTGTTGATATCCACGAATTTTTGCACAACCTTTCAGAGAAGTAGATCAGTAAAACAAAAACATCCGTATCCCGACAGGAAACAATCAGCCGTTCGTACACTTGCTGGCATGCTTCTATAGCATGTAACACAATTCGTGTGTCAGCTTCCTCGTGGTCTGCTTTCAGCATTTCAACATCACGACCGGTAGAAGACACAACCGCCATTATGTCACTGAATCCTCCTGCTGTCACAATTTCGCGTCCATCAAGCAACTGGGAGGACATCATTAACTGATTAGACAAGAAGTCAGCAATATTGGCCATGTGTTTTGATACACTTATGAACTGTTTCCAATTCACTGGTAGGGGCACATCCCGATTTTCTACAATGCGGCGTATTTGTCTGTTTCGAGAACCACCAGTCCGATTTCAAGTTTCAACTTTGACTGATTCCTCCGAATATCTATCAAATACAACATCTATACGCGTTCCAAGTTTACTACAAACAGCACCAAAGTAAATATCTGCAATGTCGCCAAATGAGTTTGCATTGTTAGGTCTACCTATGGCTTGAACAAGTGACTGTCCATCAATGATTGATGCCGTTTTCAAGGAAGATTGTTGAAGAGTCTCATAAGTTATACCAGCTGCTAAAATTTGAGCCAAATCGTCTTTGTTGCAATGTCGAAGATTGCTTTGAGAATCCGCCAGCGAAAGTGGTGTCTTTGATAGCTCGTGACATAGGAGTGCATCTAAGTTAATGCCTCGTTCTGCTTCCTGGGCCACAAGCAATCTCTGAAGCAAGCTTTGACGTCCTTACTTTTTTCTGTAGAATGCCCTTTCACTGTCACGTGATACATTGTTGATAGTGTTGGGGATTTGTGTTTTTGCAGAGTTTCATGAAATGTTGACATGATCCAGCTGGTATTTCATGTCGGAATGTATTAAAACTTGACAGCTATTCCATAATTTGTCGAACATCGCTTTCATCCCGGAGTAGTCGAGCAGAGTTTGCATCACAATCCTGAAATCCAAACAATTCATATGTGTCGGCGACAATTTGTCTCCGCTGATTGAAGGTCGGGCACCAACAGTCCCTTGCATCCTCCTCACGTGTTATTCCAACAATACCACCAGCCATTTTGTTGACTTTGTTTACAGGCTCAAGGGCTTGGTCTGTGGGCAGCTGGTTAAAGGTTTTCCAAGTCCGTTTGACGACGAAGTTTCCAGAGACAAATTCAAGATATACGTCTGGGTGTGTAAGTTCAAATTGACGCATATCTGCTAAGTAGACAGCTCCCCAGCGGGTGTATTTGTATGATCATGCATAGCAGACCACGGTAGCAATGCGGCCAATGCTGACAAATGCAATTGCCAATTTCCTTCTCTCTCTGCTCTTGTGAATCGTAGCAATAGCGATACCATGTCAATGTAGTGCTGCCAATTGGGGATCTAGTAGACTGGAATTCATCCATCAGTTCTGTCAGGTTACATGCCAACATCATAGTCTCGATAGCATTGTATGCGTCCAGAACCTGATCTAATTCCTCCCTTCCTGCAATCATGTCAGCTAGTGACTTCACTTTGCCAATGAGCTCTTGAGTCAAAGGTGATAGTCTGTCAATTGACAAACTGTGGCCACAGAATCCGCAATAATGCTTCATAGGTCAATTTGTGGGCACGGATAGTTCGATTGTAGGACTTCGCCGATAGATTGTTTACCGCGGTATTTTCACCAAGCACAGAGCTCTCAACCCATACATTAACAAGTCCTGAATCTGCAAAACGCTTTCCTATTACTCTCATAAAAGTTAGAGCAGTATGGAATCCACCCAGTATTTGTAACAATGTCCTGCAGATATTCGGACTACTCCACTGAAGTTCTTTGGCTTAACAGTACAGCTGCTCGTCTAGCTTGAGAACTGTTGCTTGAAACTGTTTTCTCTATTTTTAGTATCCGTGACCTTGACCTTATTGACTCAAAACATCATCCCCAGTTTCGTTTTCATTTAAGCTATCTACACAACAATTGTTCAAATATCTCATTCCTAACAAAAGTTATTGAGAGGAAACCGATTTCCTATTTTTAGTAACAGTGACCTTGAACTTTACCCTGATGACCCTTTTATTCTAAATGACCTTTAATATCGCTCACAAAGCAAGAAATTATCATATCACATCATTTTAAAAAATAATCTAATCAAAATAAAGCTCTATTAACATTTCAGTATTTTTCAGTATCTTTTCTTCAGAAATGCACTTGATGACCTTTGACCCTTCATAATTTGCTTACGTTGCATAATTCAGCTTGGCACCATACCTACGATTGATCAGGGGATGTTACTGAACAACTTAAGCATGGGTGCCAGCTTTGAACACGATGGCCTCCCAAAAGTCATTTATAGCCTTGCTATAAAAATTAACCACTAGTCTATCACTAGTCTTCAAGAAACTTTCTTGAAGACAAAATGCAACAGGGTTGTGTTTATTTAAAAGTAAGCTGATTTCATCATAATTAGGTTTTAAACCTCGGCAGTTCCATTGAATGACCTTATTTGATTATTTGATGTCACTAAGGCGGAAGTACGGGTTTACGGCCGTTGGGTATGGCAGACCTTGGATAAAGACTGGGATGTGGGCATACACATTTTACTTCTCGTCATTACAGAGTCTGTTCAAATACTGAAAAGGGGATCCCTTGCAAGCAACAAACCCTAACAAGAAATAAAAGTAGCAGACTTGGTTTTATTGAGTCTGTTCATGAGAGATAATGTGGAGTGCAACATTTTTCACGCTTCCTAGCACCGGCTTAAGCGATATTCTACTTTAACGCCACACAGGTTTCATATCGGGCCTGAATGATTGCTTTCGAAGCATGACGGTCTGGGTTACGTCCCCAACGACGAAGAGGCTAATGAACATATTTTGCCCAAGGATACAACGTATAAACCCTGTGGTGCCCCTAAGACTCGAACCAGTTATCTCCGGGTTCTGCGTCAAAGCAATTCTGACTATGTTCGTATATCGAAAGGATACTTGATTTGTTTTTACTCAGATATGTAGATTTATTGCTTCTGTGCCCAACCGTTTGGCGGTTTGTAATATTTACATATAGTCGAACGTAAGTAAAACGTTTTTGAGTTGCTTCCCTTACATCATTAGAGTAGCATCCCTTTGTATTATACCTGCATAAAGGTGTGAACATGGGAATAATAAGAAGGCGTGCCTGTAGCCTAGTGGTTACGGCAAGAACTTGTAATCGGCATTATCGTGAACAAGAGACAGATTTTTTTTGTATACATTGTTTTCTTCATTTCTTCATTCACAGTGTGCATACATTCAAATAAACATGTGTCAAAGTTTTCTCTGTGCTCAAACTCTCCGACAACATAGTCCTGGCAAACACAGTAAAATACTTGATATTCATGACAACAGACATAACACTTTAACATCAAATGAAAATCAATCATGAGAGAAACACATGCAAATTACTCACTTTGGATTTTTTTCAATGGAACTATTTGAACATCCTACTTCTCGGAACTACTCTCTTACCGCTCTGACACCAATGACATTATTGCGCTTAAATAATACAAATTTGTAATTTAGTTCCTGTATTTGACTTTGCAAACACGTTCTTATTTTTCATCCACGTGACATGAATTGAACATGACCGTGATTTAAATATTTTTTATATATTCCTGAGTGTTTTGAGTCTACGTCAGACAATCTCATAATGAGCAAAATTATGTAATACATTGAAAAACGAAAGGGAAGTTGAATTTAGCAGAGATAGATTAACAATAATGAGGAAGAACATTTGCGAACCATAAGAAGATTTAACTATCATTCTTAAAGAAAAGTGAGTTATCGTCACATTTTTTGGATATGAAGTGGTAGGGCGTCAGGTGAAACCTATTGAAGCAAGGTCAATGCTATTTCTGAATTTCCTTTAAAAAGCAACTGATGCGCTTTCTCGGTATGTCTGATTTTTTAGAAAATGTTGTCCTACTTCTTCAGTCAAAATTGCTGATTCGGATGTACCTTTGACAAACTTATTGAGTAAATGAAATACATGTACATTTATTTGGACTGAAAAATACCAACAACCATTTGACAAATTAAAAGCCATTCTTATGAATACATCAGTGCTTTCAGCACCAAATTTAATTTTGAATTTAAAGTTAGCTTTTGTTGCAAGCGATATTGGTGCTGGCGCAGTACTTTTCAAGAAGACACCAATGGTGTTGATGACCCAGTTTGTTACTTCTCTAAAACGTTCAACAAACATCAGAAACAATATTGACCTCTTGAAAAAGAGTATATTTTTTCTCGTGTTGGTACTACATTATTTGAATGTATATTTTTCTTCATCTATTTCACCGATAAGTGTCTTCATTGTTGAATGCTAACCACCACCATTACGTGGCCCCGCCTTAATTTCATTAAGCGATTGGACAGCTTATATAAGCAGGATTTTAAAACGGAAAATAGCTATTAAATGTTTTAATCTTACAATATGCAAACCTTTTAAGCCGAAATCAAGTTTGTTTTCATACCCAAGCCAATCCCGTTTTTGCTTCTTTAAGAATGGGTTGGATGGGGTGTGATAGTTAATACTCGGACCACGTAATGGGCCGCGCTATGCACAGTTTCAGTGTTTGCTTATTGGGTTGAAATGAACCAATACAACGCAACATTATAGAGTCAGGACTGTATTATAGAATATAATTTTTTTTATCCTCGTCAGTAGTTGTTTATCGGGTCGAGGTCATGCTGCCGTAGACCTTACACTTTTTTCTAATAGTTCATGCATTTTAAGTCTGATAAGACTCGTGAGCATAGGACTGATATTTCAACACGTACTCAAAATAGACATAATACTGAATGTGACAGTGTCATAAAGTATTGATATAATACATATACCAACATACAATAACATGTAAACATAATCTAACTGTTAGGTATGCATTTATTGTAATAATGAAATAATATATGAATTAAAAGAATTTTTAGTTGGCACAAAATAAACAATATAACACAAACTTAACAAAGGAGGGTAATAGTATTGTTTACTATCACTTAAGGAGGTTGGCTGGGAAAAGACGTAGTGATGAGATTTTTTTTAATTGATATTTAAAGCTTCTTTGGTATAATTTAGATTCAAAATTATCAAAAAAAGGCTAGGTCACCACACTTCTTTTCCCACTAGACGTCATTGAAAAAGGCACATATTTCTAACTTTTCACTGAAAAGAGGAAAAATATAGTCATTGAACATTTTCATAATTGTTTTCATAACATTACGTTCATTGAAAAACAACAATTAATTTTCGATTGCATATATATATACATATCTTTCAAATCATACAAAAACAGTTGTAATCCTCATTCGTCATTTTACTTTAAAAAGCAAACATATATGGACCGTACCCCACCCACTTTTGTTTTTACCGAAAAATTAATTCAAGATAAAAAATTATGTTCTGATGATCAACTTTTTTTAAAACTTGTATATGTCAAGGTCCTATGACATTTCTTTCAAAACAAGTAAAACAATATATAGGTCACCAGGCTTCTAATGATTTTTTATTAAAAATTCTTTAAATTACACCCATTTTGGAGTTATTTTGACATTTTCAATGTAAACTACTGTACACACAATATAGACATGGAGATCGAAAATAAAATTAGCTCAGTATCTACTTTTATATGTGTATTCCACTAGTGAAAAACAGAAATCTGATTTATTCTATATCAAAAGGATAAATTCTACTCAGAGCTACCCATACCCCCTATTTTGCTGACAACACAAAATTATCACAAATGACGGAAAAATATGAAAAAAAATAATTTGCTTAAAATTTGATCTGTTACCATATTAAATCCTACATTATATCCATATCTACTAAAATGGAAAAAATGAAACAATTCTGTTGTCAAATAAAACTATGATTTAAAAAATAAAATCTTTAGACTTGAAGATGTCAAAACTTGCCCAGCCAACATCCTTAACTTATAAAGATACGTTTCTTAAATCAGTAAATTTGATCATGTACGGAATTTTATAAAAAATATATTGTTTTATGACCCTATCATTTTCCAACGCACTGCATGCTTGGTGGTGGACCAATTTACAGTTCGCCACTATGCTTTCCTCTTTAAGTGTGCGATGACCGGACAGGCTGTGAACCCTATGATGACGTCTAACTAAAACCCAAAAGGACGGTGACGTTTGATGTTTGTCTGCAATCTTGTTTTGTCGTGCCCTCAATGATTTATTCTCTTTTGGTCTGGCTTCTGCCAAGTAATTGAGTACCTTCTTTGTGGCTTTCTAGAAATATAAATGAGAACGCGTGCGTTGCACTCTCACGCGCACATTGGTGTCGAATACATAAACATCACTTCCCACATCAGAGGGAGAGTAAGACACGGATAAATTTGTATCATTCCCGATGAAAAATATCAGTCTGACACCAGTCACATATGTGACAAATATATATTATATACACCCTCATATATGTATATGTGTATGACGCTAAGTGTATGTGCATATATTACAGGATGAATGAATGGCAATGCTCTTCAGTTGTTTATAAACCCGCGATTTATGTGATAACAGCTTGTAGCACTCAATAAAAATCGAGCCCATAATCTTTGGTTTAACCCCACAGTGGCCTTTGTTGCCACTGACCGTTCCAAGGCGGTAGTCCTATTGTCAACCCTTTTGTGTTTGTGATGTCGTTTGCATTTTTTATTACTTTTGCCTTCTCGTTTGTCTGTTTGCGTGTTGTTTTTGTGTTTTGTGGTTGACTGTCGTCCTTGAATGCTGCTTTCCCTGTCCGATATTTTTATATTTCTTTAGATACCAAATATCTCGTACAACGGATAGATAAAATGAGTCCAGCCAACAGGCTAATTATAACCACAATTCACTGCCCGTAAGCGGATCGATACTTCACGAGTGCCCCAATATGCTTCCAAAATACGTGTCACTCTTAAACTTGATAAAAGTAGTATAGAAACGGAGGGTTCTGGCGCAGTTTTCTCATCGGGGGTTTTATGCAACGAGTCAGAATATTTGTTGCCAGGCAAGCCAACCAACAAGTTAAAACTCATTGCAACCCCCTCAAAGAACCCCCAACCCCACCCCCAGAACCCTCAGTTTCCATACTACTTATAAATAATTGACACTAAGTACTTTTTTATTCATAACAGCATCTAAGTCAATATTATACGCTGGTTTCTTAGGCCTCGCAGCAGGTTCTTCTTCCGATTCTTCTTCTTTCTCTTCTTCCTCTTCTGCTTCCTCAGGCTCGGTTGAAGTACGTTTTTTTTTGATTTTTTCATATAATGTTTCCACGGGTTTAGTTTTTTTTGGCCCAAGCACTCTTTCTGAGGCTTTTCTTAATTTAGGTCTGGACTCTATCTCCCGCTTCAGTTTCTCCATATACTCAGTCGGCGTTGCCAGGTCTTTAGGATCTACGGTTTGCATGATAGCCGTTTTTTTATCTCTAGAAACGAGTGGTGGTGGTGGTGGCGGTGGTGGCGGTGGTGGCGGTGGTGGCGGTGGCGGTGCTATGGCTCCACGCTCAGGCGGGGCAGCTAATTGCGGGCGTAGTGCCTCCGGAAGTATAGCCAACTGTTGGCGTATTTCTGGAAGGGTAACCAAATGTTCAGCTAGCTGTCTTGTTTGCTCTGTTATTCCACTAATTACTGACTCGAGCATTTTTTGTAAATCCTTACTAGCTCCTCTTCTTTCTAGTCGATTTTGAAAAATTTAAGTTCATATTCTTGAACAAGATTATTCGATATTTTCGTTTTATTCGCTAATTCTTTCCACTTTAATAATGACATGTATACTATAGGATTAGATAAAATAACATGAGCTAAGATTAGTTAAGTATTATCCAAGTATTATTATAATGGAAATTCCAAACTATGATATGAAGACAGACAACGGTAATTTCAAACAGATAAGGAACTTCATGCCAGACTGTTGTTTTAGAATGCTTATGTGTGGTAATTCAGGATCTGGCAAGACAAACACATTAGTTACATGTTGCTGAAACCTTTAGTTTACTATGACAAGATGGATTTGTTTGCTAAAAGCTTGGAACAGTCAAAGTATAAGGTCTTGTTGCAAAAAAATCCTGTTGAAGACATACTAGAATGTTCAAATGATCAAGTTTTTCTTGTGAATGATTTGGATTCTGATATTCAAAAGATAGCTATTTTTGATGATTATGTTTGCGAGCGTAACCAAAATGATAATGTCAATTATTTCATCCAAGGCAGGCATAAGAATTGTTGTGTAATTTATTTATCGCAATCTTACTACAAAACTCCCAAAGATATTCGGTTGAATTGTTCTTATTACATTTTCTTTGCGACTCCTGTTAATCGTGAGCTGGGTATGCTTTCCAACGAACAGGGTGTAAGCAAAGAGCAGTGCAGAAAAGAAACTGACAAACAGTATGGTTTTCTGTATCTTGATCGTCCGAGGAAGTTGGTCAAAAGAAACTTCACCGGTGAAATTTAATCTATTATATATAATGGGACTTTTTAATGATCTCGGCGAGGAAACTAGTCCAGGCGGTGTTAATATTACACATTTTGGTATTGTGCTGTCTGAGTATGTAAAATAGAAACATCTGGTTAATTATATTCACAAGGGAAAGAACCAAGGAAATATTCTGAGAATTGATCTTGACATGAATAAAAATAGAATTATCAACGTTGGCAATCCAGAAAAAGCAGATGATGTAGCAACAAAGCAATTTACTGTAAGAGAGTAGCAAAGAGCATACATGATTTTAATATTAATAAAATTCCACATATGATGAACAATTTGACAACAGGTGTTGGTGGTAAAATAAGTCTGATACAAAAGCAATTACAAACAAACCGTGAGTAAACGGTTAGAAATTCAAAATGGTTTGAAAGATGAAATAAAACGTCTAGGTGATGCTTTGAAAGAGTTAGGAAAGAAAGAAGATCGATTGGAAGATGATAGCGAGCTCTATAAAAGTTAGGTGAAAAAATACAAGTTGGTGTTGACAGTATTAATGAGCGAATTAAAGAAATCAATAAACAAATGGTTGATAACAATGAACTTGACGCTGATATTGCTGATGCTACAACACAAATCAGAACTGCTTTTACTACCGAAATAACTCAAATTAAAATATCAAACGATCAAACGAACAGATAAACACTAACGTTGGCAATATCAACAAAGAGTTTGAGGACATCAAAAAAGGAAAATGGTTGATGGTAAGTCGCTGGAGACTGCTTTGAACAAAGTGGTTGACAAAAATGAACTCTTGACTGCTATTGCTGTTTTTTCAAGACAAATGAGAGCTGCCCAGGATGAAAAAAGCAAAGCATTTGATAATAAAATAGCCTTATTGAAACAGTTTAATCAAAAGTCTGATAGTCGGCACACAGCACTTCTTGGTATAATTAATAAGTTGGATTACACCTGTGTAAGTAAAGCCTATTTCAAATGTATAGCGACCGGATTTTCTAATGGTTATCCTCCCAGTAGTACCAAAAGTAAAATATCGATCAGTGCCTATCAATGGATTTGTTACAAAAGTATGCGGTTCAAGAAAGAGCTGATGAATGGTTTTTTGAAGTGGTTTTAGTGTCGGGTATGACGCATAACCAACATCATCTTTCAAGATGATTATTCCATCTGTTGCTGATTCAAACGATAGAATCCAGCTTGCATTACTGTAAAGGTTTATGTAATTAGTAAGCAGACGAAGCTCCCTACAATGTACTGGATACCCAAACTTCACAAAATTCCTTACAAAGCACGTTTTATCGCTAATTCTAGTTCATGTATCACGACCAATATATCAAAACTATTGACTTCCTGACTTTCCGCGATTAAAGAACATATTGTAAATTATTGCGGAAAGGCCTTCGAGAACTCAGGAATCAATCTGTTTTGGTCTATCAAAAACTCTGGAGAAGTTCTTGACAAACTACGGTGTAAGCATTTTCATGCCTCTTCTCTAAGCACCTACGACTTTCTAAACTGTATACTACACTACCACATAATCTTATTAAAGAAAAATTGCTTCAGCTTATTCAGAAGACATTTGCTAGAGAAGGTACAACTTTTTTAGCTTGTAATAATGTCAGGGCTTTCTTTACTAACGCCCCAATTGATCAGTATAATAGTTGGACTTGTACTGATGTTTGTAGAGCCTTATCTTTTCTTTTGGATAACATATTTATAAGATACGGTAAAACTATTTACCGCCAGGTTGTTGGTATTCCTATGGGTACTAACTGTGCGCTACTTGTTGCGGATTTGTTTTTGTACTGCTATGAAAGAGATTTTATGTTGAGTTTGTCACCTGCTAGCCAGGGTGAAATTAGTGATGCCTTTAATAATACTTCTCGGTATCTTGATGACATACTCAATATTGATTATCCGTTCCTTGCTCATACGGTTACTAACATTTATCCACCAGAGCTCACGTTGAATAAAGCCAACAGTTCGGATACAGTAGCGGCATTGCTCGATCTTCATCTCTCGATTTCAAATGATTGTATTCATATTAAAATCTATGATAAGAGAGATGATTTCAATTTTAACATCGTTAACTATCCACACCTGGATGGAGATGTAACTCGTGCTACCTCATATGGGGTGTATATCTCCCAGCTCATTCGATTTGCTAGAGCGTGTTATGATGTTATAGACTTCAATGATCGAAATCAAGTTATTACAAGTAAACTTCTTCAGCAGGGTTTTCGTTATCACAAACTACGTAGATCTTTCTCTAAATTCTACCGCCGCAACGAGGGCCTGCTGGAAAAGTACAACACCAATCTTAAAACACTTCTGCGACTAGGCATATCTCAACCCTCATTTTATGGAGATGTGGTCTATAAACTTCGAAAGTTAAAGGGGTCTGACGGGTTTCCTGACCGCTTTACAAGTTTAATCTGGAAGTTCGTCAGAAAAGGATATAACCCTTTTTTTTTTACAGCGCACTTCATGTTTAGTGATTGGCCCGTCTACAGTCAGTCATTACGCTTCACTTTTCACTTGTGCGATGACTGGACTACCTCTTGGGACTCTATGATTGTACCTACTGAAACCCCAACTAAGGGAGGTGGGTGCATGAGCTTTCGTCCCTCGGGTTTTCTGGTCGTACCCTAGATTGGTTTTCTCTTTAGCTGCAACTACTATGGTTGTTTAGTACGATTCGGCATACATCCTGAGATGTTTATTATTTTGTATGTGTATCTTTAGTTAGTTTCTCTGGATGTGGACTTTATTGTTAGAGAATTCCTTTTGATGGGATGTAGATTTGTTTACACTGTCTTGTCTATTTGGGTGCTGAAGACAGGATAATAGCGAGGATTGTGCGCATATAAAATCGATTCAAGCTAACCAGTAGGCAATAACCAGTAGGCGTTATTGCCTACTGACCGTTCCACGTCGGTAACCCTGTCTTCACCACCCTTTCTGTTTGTTGTTTTTCTCTTTCATTGTAGTTTCAAGTCCTTGTTTGCAGTACAGTGCGGACCTACGATGCCATTGCGTTCGGACGCTGTGGTTTCTATAGGACACTATATATCATTTTGCATTTACATCTGTGTCACTTGTGCAGTGTGGCGGTGGTAAAACATCTCCCCGTGCATGTGATTAATGTTGTTATTTTCATTTCACCCATCCTATAGAGAGGGCGACGTTCGACGTTGTTTTAGCGTGGTTTTCCGCTGTAATTTTAACAGTTTACACCTTATAAAAACATGAGTCGTATATTAAGAACCCCAAAAGTCATTCTTTCTCCTCTTAAACTTCACTCTGTGTCTACTGTTTATCTTCACCAGGGAAATTCTAATATTTTTACACGTAAATTATCGATCAATTTATCACGAATTAATCTTCATTCGGCATCTACCGTTCATAATCCTGGCACTAATTATATATTCAGCAATACTGCTTCTATTAAATTAACACCACTTAAAACTTCTGTACTTAATCGATATAAAGTTAGACCACCAGTTAATGTTAATAAGTTAAACAGTAGACGTACGTTCTATCCCTCTATCCTTAAATGCAGCTCGAAAAGGTGTGGTGCATGTAAATACTTGTCGCAAAAGTCCACTATTAAGTCCACTACCAATGGTAGAGCGTTTGATGTCAGTATACCTTCAGACATTAACTGATCGTCAAGTAATATCGTTTATGTTTTGACCTGAAATCATCCTAAATGTGGTATACAATATGTAGGCCAAACTGGTTGATCCATGAAAGTTCGTTTTCGTGAACATTTATATAAAATGCGCCAGTCGAAACGATTTAAAAACGTTCTTTATACACACTTTAGGGATTCGGGGCATTCCATAGATGATGTTAGCATTCAGCACGTGGAATATATTGAATTTGATTATACTGCTACCAAAGGTTACAAGATACAAGCTAGATATATTGCTGAACTCAAATGGATAAAGCATTTACAAACTCCTTATCCATTGGGGTTAAACGATAACATTTATCAAGAAGGAAACATTGCCAATACCCCAGATATAGATCCTTTTAGCATATTGTCTATTCGTAAACGTAAACGACGGTCACATGGTCTCCGGAAGAACCATAATCTTAAACGTAAATGTAAGAAAGTCTTTACTTTTGCAGACCTTTATTCTATTTATAAAAATTCGGGTAGACACGCCCTCCTTAGCAAAGTAGTCAGTCTGTCCTTTTCTTGCTTACAGAAACTTGACGAAGAAGCGGATGCCATTTATGTCCGTACTAATCCATTATATGAGGTTACATCTATTATTCAAAGTTACACGTAACATATTTTGCGTCCGCATATAGATGCTCCATCTGACCAGTAAAGGCATTTTTTAAGATAACATGTTGATAAAGGCATCGATTTCATTAATTTAGCCGGTATGTTTAATGATATGCGGGTGACTGACAAAATTCCAAAGTATTTCAAGAATATTGAGACTCCTGTTATATGTTACAAGTACAAGAAATCTACTAGAAATCTTATTTTCAATTATAATAGGATCGTTTCTGATTTTGAGATCGAGACATCTATTCTTACTGATTGAGATTGTCAAAATTCTAAATTTTGTTACGAACCTGCCGGTCACATTCTTACTGGAAGTCTTGATGTAATTGAGGATAAGAGGATTCGGCATTTAATTGCCAAAGGGCCTAAGTATCGCCTTCCATCTGATATTGATTTTAATGCCTGTCGCAATGAAATTGCGGGTTCTTTAACGGATTTCTGTACTAAGTGGTGTCAGCGAGAAAAAGCAGATAAACATGCACTTACTGCTTGGATGAAAACTATTTCAGAAATTGTTGAATTACGTATTTTATTTTACGAATCAAATCCATCCCTGCTTCCACGGCCTTCCACTTACAATTTACGACACCTTAAGAAGGGTATTCAGAATTTACATACTAAATTTGCTCTAGTTCCAGCAGACAAAGCTTCCAACAATATAATTATTGTCTGACGACTACATTATATCAATACTTTGAATGCTGAGCTAGCGAGAACTTCTGCTTATCTAACTACACCTCTGCTGGAGACGGACATTGTTTCCCAGCATGTGACCTTTATGTATACTATAAAGGTTTATGTAATTAGTAAGTAGACGAAGCTCCCTACAATGTACTGGATACCCAAACTTCACAAAATTCCTTACAAAGCACGTTTTATCGCTAATTCTAGTTCATGCACCACGACCAATATATCAAAACTATTGACTGCCTGACTTTCCGCGATTAAAAACATATTGTAAAATATTGCGGAAAGGCCTTCGAGAACTTAGGAATCCATCTGTTTTGGTCTATCAAAAACTCTGGAGAAGTTCTTGACAAACTACGGTGTAAGCATTTTCATGCCTCTTCTCTAAGCACCTACGACTTTTCTACACTGTATACTACACTACCACATAATCTTATCAAATAAAAATTGCTTCAGCTTATTCAGAAGACATTTGCTAGAGAAGGTACAACTTTTCTAGCTTGTAATAATGTCAGGGCTTTCTTTACTAACGCCCCCATTGATCAGTATAATATGTGGACTTGTACTGATGTTTGTAGAGCCTTATCTTTTCTTCTGGATAACATCTTTATAAGATACGGTAAAACTATTTACCGCCAGGTTGTTGGTATTCCTATGGGTACTAACTGTGCGCTACTTGTTGCAGATTTGTTTTTGTACTGCTATGAAAAAGATTTTATGTTGAGTTTGTCACCTGCTAGCCAGTGTGAATTAGTGATGCCTTTAATAATACTTCTCGGTATCTTGATGACATACTCAATATTGATAATCCGTTCTTTGCTCATATTGTTACTAACATTTATCCACCAGAGCTCACGTTGAATAAAGCCAACAGTTCGGATACAGTAGCAGCATTTCTCGATCTTCATCTCTCGATTTCAAATGATTGTATTCATACTAAAATCTATGATAAGAGAGATGATTTCAACTTTAACATCGTTAACTATCCACACCTGGATAGAGATATACCTCGTGCTACCTCATATGGGGTGTATATCTCCCAGCTCATTCGAATTGCTAGAGCATGTAATGATGTTATAGACTTCATGATCGAAATCAAGTTATTACAAGTAAACTTCTTCAGCAGGGTTTTCGTTATCACAAACTACGTAGATCTTTCTCTAAATTCTACCGCCGCAACGAGGGCCTGCTGGAAAAGTACAACACCAACCTTAAAACACTTCTGCGACTAGGCATATCACAACTCTCATTTTATGGAGATGTGGTCTATAAACTTCGAAAATTAAAGGGGTCTGACGGGTTTCCTGACCGTTTTACAAGTTTAATCAGGAAGTTCGTCAGAAAAGGATATAACCCTTTGGTTTTACAGCGCACTGCATGTTTAGTGATTGACCCCTCTACAGTCAGTCATTACGCTTCACTTTTCACTTGTGCGATGACTGGACTACATCTTGGGACTCTATGATTGTACCTACTGAAACCCCAACTAAGGGAGGTGGGTGCATGAGCTTTCGTCCCTCGGGTTTTCTGGTCGTACCCTAGATTGGTTTTCTCTTTAGTTGCAACTACTATGGTTGTTTAGTACGATTCTGGATACATCCTAAGATGTTTATTATTTTGTATGTGTATATTTAGTTAGTTTCTCTGGATGTGGACTTTATTGTTAGAGAATTCCTTTTGATGGGATGTAGTTTTGTTTACACTGTCTTATCTATTTGGGCGCTGAAGACAGGATAATAGCGAGGATTGTGCGTACATAAAATCGATTCAAGCTAACCAGTAGACCGTATTGTCTACTGACCATTCCAAGTCGGTAAGCCTATCTTCACCACACTTTCTGTTGTTTGTTGTCTCTTTCATTTTAGTTTCAAGTCCTTGTTTGCAGTACAGTGCGGACCCACGATGCCATTGCGTTCGGACGCTGTGGTTTCTATAGGACCCTATATATCATTTTGTCTACTTTTACTTCCAGCTGAACAAAAGTGAATTTGACAAGAGCTATTTCTTTCATGGAACTCCTTTGTTCTGAAATAAATTTCTTATACATGCTCTTAAGGGTTTACCTTCCATTAAGTAACATCGTGGAATGATGCTAACCTTCAAAACAGAAGATGATATTAAAAGGGGGAATATAATTTGTTTGAGATAGAAATGTCATACAGAAAGGAAAAAGCATATTATTTCAAAATCAGTAAGTTATAAGCCCATGTGATCATACACTATATACAAGGAATGCATCTGTTTGATTCATAAAGTAAGTAATACAAGGAATGAGTTTCATTTCCTGAACGTTTAATCGAGTATAAACATATACCTAGCATATGCCCCCGATGTAATCCACACAAACATGAGCGTGCACATGTATTTGCTAAATAGTCATTTAAGACTAATTGCATCTGATGTATGAAAATATATTTCGGTTAATTATGGATGACCTCGCTAATAGGTAATCACATTCCTTGTTTTTTTCATCTACTTTCTCTTTTATTTTAGCATATTTATCATGTTTGTCTTATTTATCCAGTTCAGTAGAGCTGCACACCCTCCGGCCTTGGCGATTAAGCCTCTGTGTCTGTTGGCGGAGTTGGTCGTGGATTTGCAAGCATGTTTTCAGTCGATTCGTATGTTGGTCGAGTGGGTGGTAGATTTGCATGCATGTTTGGAGCCGCTTCGTATGTCTGTGGAGTTGGCGCTGGATTTGCACGCATGTGAGGAGCCGCTTCGTATGTTGGTTGAGTTGATGGTGGGTTTGTATGGATGATTGGAGCGGCCCCTTATTCTGGTTAAGTGGGTGGTGGATTTGTATGCATGTGCGGAGCCGCTTCGTACGTTGGCGGTGTCGCTGGTTGATTGGCTTGCATGGTGTATGGAGCCGGTTGTTTAGTGGGTGGTGGTTTTGCAGGCATGTGTGGAGCCTGCTCGTATTTTGCAGGAGTTGTTGGTGGAGTTGTTGGTGGATTTGCATGCATGTGGGGATAATCTTCTTTGCATGCATCTGTCGAGCCGCTTTGTATATTACTGGAGTTGATGGTGGATTTGCACGCATGTGTGGAGCCGCATTGTATATTGGCGGAGTTGGTGGTGGATTTGCACGCATGTGAGGAGCCGCTTTGTATGTTGGCGTAGTTGGTGGTGGATTTGCACGCATGTGAGGAGTCGCTTCGTGATTTACTGCAGCTGCGATTGCTGGAGCTGCGATCATGCGTGAAACCGTTACGTTAGTTGGTGTAGTCGCATCAGCCATTACTGGAATATACTCGTTTGATGTGTTGAGGCTGCTACAATGAAACTCGATGACACGAGCATAAAGTGGTTGAGTGGGGCGATAGTTGCCAAACTGCTCGCTCAGATGACCATGTGAATCTAGTCTGTTGAGCCCAAGCCACTAAAATAAATAAGAACATGAACAGTTGCTCAACTTTGTTATCAGTGTCTAATGGAGGTTCTAACTAAAAGTTTTAAAATACTTTGAAGGACATTGTTAATGCATGTAAAATAGAAAAGGTGGCAAAGAATAAAAAACAGTTCCATACTTCATTGACGTGCCACGAATTATATCTTCTCTTTAAAAAGAATGCATTGGCACATTTTGGTATTGCATGTTACCGATGTGTCTATGTGTTATGTTACGCGATTGCACGGTAACGCGTGCTTATCTATTAGGTTACGTCCGTACGTTATGTTACGTCCTCGTACGGTAACAGGTGCTAATATACGTGTTATGTTACGTCTGTGTGTTATGTTACATCCTTGTACGGCTATACGTGTTAATATATTTGCTATGGTACGGCCTTGCACGGTAACACGTGCTAATCTATTTACTACGGTACGTCCTTGCACGGTAACACGTGCTAATACATTTGCTACGCTACGTCCTTGTACGGTATCACTCGCGAATATATGTATTATTATAACATGTGCCCATACATGTGTTCATGTCGTTAGCATCAGCATATTGCAAAACACACACCATGGTTTCTTGTTTGATAAATATATGATAAAGAAAAAGGAAAGAACTATGTTATACAGATTGCCGTTTTAATATTATTATGTATCAAAAACATCAGCGTTTTCCACTAGCCTAGAAGCAGTCACGTGTGATCAAATATTTTGACCATTCTGATCGAAAATATGCAAACAGTGCAATAGTTAATTTCGTAACCGTGCAATAATACACTTAGCGTGCAATAGTTCATCTGTGTCATTGACGCGCGTTTTTAACGAGAGTGACAACAAAGAGTGACGTGATGTGACCGTACAATAGTACATTTAGCGTACAATAGGTCGATGAGCGTGCATTGAAAACTCCAAAATGTTAGTATCATTTATTTTAATAGGTGCAAGTAGTATTAAAATCAAAATGAGACTGGATTAATAAATGGAGGTGGAATTTTAATAATGCTGGATAAATACTTCAGGATTGCTATGTGTCTCTTTTTGTATGATATTAATATACTTGCTGATTCATTCATTTGGTAATTGATAACAGAGTAATGCCTTAATTATTTTTGTATGTCAAAATGTTGCCAACCATCCTGCAGATATTGCAAGTAAAAAGGAGGAAAATTTAAGGTTTATATATTTGTTAAAATTGTTCAGTGCATGAAACACCAGTTTGTTATTATATAATACTATTTAACATGTTGATCATTGATGTGATAGAGTGATGCCATATTATAAATTACTGCTTTGTAAGTTTGTTATTTTGTAAGAGTTTCGAATAATACAATAACACATTTGTTCACCAGCTTGTAGTTGTGTTTTTATCATAAGAGAGTCATACAGTGTAATATTACTATCAGTTATGGATGACAATGGGTATATATGACGTCTTGTCCCACACATGTAAGGTTATAATGACAATGTCGACCTAGAAGGAATTGACAGGAGGAGATGGGATTAGCAATGACTGAGGCATACGTTAATGAATATACAGACTGGTTATGTTCCTTCAGACATGTCACACACTGGGAAATGGTATATGAAGGGTTATGATCCTTCAGATAGGCCACAAACTGGGGAGATGGTATATGAAGGGTTATGTTCATTCAGATATGGCACAAACAGGGAGATGGTATATGAAGGGTTATGTTCCTTCAGATATGGTTCAAACTGGGAGATGGTATATGAAGGGTTATGTTCCAGATATGCCACAGACAGGGAGATGGTATATGAAGGGTTGTGTTCCTTCAGATATGCCTCAAACTCTGAGATGGTATATGAAGGGTTATGTTCCAGATATGCCACAAACTGGGAGATGGTATATGAAGGGTTCTGTTCCTTCAGATATGCCACAAATGGGGAGGTGGTATATGAATGGTTCTGTTCCTTCAGATATGCCACAAATGGTGAGATGGTATATGAAGGGTTCTGTTCCTTCAGATATGCCACAAATGGTGAGATGATATATGAAGGGTTCTGTTCCTTCAGATATGCCACAAATCTGGAGATGGTATATGAAGGGCTATGTTCCTTCAGATATGCTACAAATGGGGAGATGGTATATGAAGGGCTATGTTCCTTCAGATATGCTACAAATGGGGAGATGGTATATGAAGGGTTATGTTCCTTCAGATATGACACAAACTGGGAGATGGTATATGAAGGGTTATGTTCCTTCAGATATGATAAAAACTGGGAGATGGTATATGAAGGGTTATGTTTCTTCAGATATGCCACAAACAGGGAGAAGGTATATGAAGGGTTATGTTCCAGATATGCCACAAACTGGAGGATGG
>JAWPHD010012643.1:0-74334 GCA_037043455.1 Cyrtodaria siliqua
GTATAACAAGGTTTTTTGACCCAGTATTAATGGACCTTGACAAACTGGAGCCAGAGTAATTTTTCATGAGAGAACAATGAGTATTTTCACCCATACATGACCTCAGTGTGATATTGACCTTTATTTTATTGTATGGCCACATGTCGATGTTGTCATGACAAGTATATATTGAAGTTGATGAAGAATATAAAAAAAAATTGAGGAAAAGCAATGTTAAGTTTTGTGACCAAAAAAAATGAGTATTTAACCCATATAATGGACCTTCAGTGTGACCTTGACCTATATTTTAGTGATGGTTTATGTTGTTGTTACAGATAGGTATATATTGAAGTTTGTTTGATGAAGAAATAACCATGAATGAGAAAGTTATAACAATGTTAATTTTCGTTGAAGGAAAAAAAAAAAAAAGAGTAATTTTTTTAACCCATATAATGACCTTACAGTGGGACCCACTGACCTTTATATTTTAGTATGGTCCTGTCGATTTTGACACTTTATTAGTATATATTGAAAGTTTTATGAAGAAATATCAAGAAATGGATGGAAAGTTATAGCCAACGTAAGTTTTTGTGAAGGACTGACAGACCGGACGACAAAGTGATCCCTATTGTATCGCATTTTTCTTCATAATCGCGACACAAAAAAATTCGGCAGTATAGAAAAACTTTTGTACTACAATTATGATTAAATTTCTATATCTTGAGATCAAATGTATGCATTTGCTGAAAAAGCTTTAAATTAGTTATTTAAAAAGGCATTGGTTGGAGGCGATATAGGAAGTGACGCTCGGGGTGTCAATCTAAATATACGCTTTAATGTAATGCAGGTCATTCGACAATGTGCATATGGCTTAAATTAAGGTAAGTATTAAGTATTAGGTTCGGTTCTGTTAATATTGTTTATGAAAAATGTTTTGTTCTGTAAAATAATCATATGAATCTAATGGTCAATTAATATACAATAAAATGCTATCAGTCATCTAGTTTTACAAACTAAACATTACTTTCATTAACAATAATTAATCATACAAATCACAAGCACACTGAATTTGACTGAAACACATTTGATGGTTTTAGTTGATTTAAAATCAGACACTCCATAATTCCTTCCAGATTGCCTACAGTCCCTTTTAATATATCATCTCAAAGGCAAACATACACAAGAAGATGAATGATCCTGTCGAATAAAGAAAAAAAAAACACCAAAAATAAATAACATAAATCTGCATTAGATAACTGATAGGAAAAACTGTATATAGTTGCATGGACAAATAGGTCAAGTATTTTCCTGTGTCAGAATACAGATCACGGTGACCACATATTAATATTATTATAACTAAATAATAAATAAATCCATTTATCTCACAGCACTTTCTCTTAGATGCAGCAATCTGCAGGTGCTTCTCTTCTCCTTTAATGTCTGTTTTCAGTTGTTGTGGTCTTTCTTGCTGGGGCTCTGTTTAGAACTGGTGTTGTGTGGTGGTTTGTTGCTGAGGCGTGTGTGTGTTTGTTGGTTGGACTGTGTTTAGGAACTGGTGTGGTGTGGTGTTATGATTGCTGAGACATGTGTGGTGTTTGTTGGTTGGACTGTGTTTAGAAGAGGTGTTGGTGTACTCGTTTGTATTGCTGAGGCATACTGTGTGGTGTTTGTTGATTGGACTGTGTTTAGAACGGGTGTGGTATGCAGTTGTTGCTGAGCACATGTGTGATGTTTGTTGGCCTGGACCGTGTTTAGACGGTGTGTTGGTGTAGAGTTTGTTGCTGAGAGTTTGTACTATTGTGTTTGTTCCAAGCATTGCAGTGTTTGTTGCTGAGCACAATGTGCGGTGTTGTTGCTACTGAAGGCATATGCAGTATTTGTTGCTGATGGCATAATGGCGGTGTTTGTTGATGAGCATGTGGGGTTTTGTTGATGAGGCATGTTGCAGTGTTTGTAGCTGAGGCATGTGCAGTGTTTGCTGCTGAGGCATTGTGGTGTTTGCTGCTGAGGCGATGCCATGTGTTTGACTGCTGATGCATGTGTGGTGTTATGCTAGCTGAGGCAATGTGTGGTGTTTGTTGCTGAGTCAGGTGCAGTGTTTGTTGCTGTGTATGTGTGGGTGTTTGCTCCGGTGGCATGTGCGTGCTTGCTTCTGAAGCTATGTGCAGTGTTTGCTGCTGAATGTATGTGCAGTGTTTGCTGCTGAAGAATGTGCAGTGTTTGTTGCTGACGCATATGTGGTGTTTGTTGCTGAGACATTGTGTGGTGTACAGTGCTGGGTCCTTGTGATCTGTTGTTGTTGCTGAAACAGATATATGGATTTGTTAATTAGAAATTTGACATCTCAATAATTTTGAAATAAGAGTATTCATTATATCTGCAATGAAGCAGTTTTGAAAGAGACTGTCTAACATCAAAAAATATTTAAAAGCACGACTCTGCAAAATTAACTTAGGCCAGAGTTTTTTTATTTTTAGGATTTATGGGAGAGCCTACCCTAGATTTTGCAACAACTGAAATAAAAATAAAAGTCGAAACTGTTTATTTTTTATTTGGATTACGACTGAGTATTTACTTTGTAAGGTCTGAATCGAAGTATTAATTTAATCTCTTATAATATACATGTTTACAAAACACAATTTAATGGCTATACTATTGAACACCACAATACCTACTTCGCTACTACTAGGCATTGAGTTCAAATTATTCTTGAGATATTTTAGTCTTGACTTTTGTCAGGGAAAAAATATGTCTATTATTCTTGCAACTATGAAAGAGAAACATTCAATAATTCGAGTTTATATATTACATTTTGTTTCTGTTTGGAGTGTGTTTTAATAGCAAATTTGTGATAATGTCTGTAAAACATACTCAAAAATATATTAATCATGACAAGTCAATCAAACCATTCTCAAGAGTGGAGGTATTTTAAAGAACGGTTTGACAATTTGAGATAACATGTAGGCAAGTTTTAACGTAAAATGGATGTTGGTTACATTTATATGCAAAACAACTTTGAAACAAAATCATAAAATGATAGCAATACGTTAATAGTATGTACGAAAAAACTTATTTTATGAAAAAAAAAAAAATCTTGAAAATTATATATTTCTATTTTATTTATATTATCAGACTCCTCCTTTTCCCCATTTTTGTTTTTATTTTTATTTCCTCCTCCTACTGCATTTTTTTTCAAAATCTCCCGTTAAACTAACTATAAAAAAAACTCTGGCCTAAGGTGTAATTCAGGGGCGTAGCTGACCTGCAACAGCATATATTGGCCCGACATACTAGTGGGGTCCCCGGCGTTTTTTAAAACTTTGCTTTGTGAATAGTGCATTTTTGCATTTATCTTGACAGACACTTGCGTGTTATTTGAAGAGCATAATTTTTTAATTTTATAGTACTTTAGTAGCCCGATGTGAGTAATTTTTTTTGTACAATGTCCCTGGATTTAGTTCAAATAATCAGCACATATGGATTTGTTCTGTGGGGCAGGAGTACAACCATGAAACATTGGTATCACATGGTATAAGAAGAAAGAGATTTAGTTAAAATTATAGGTGTAGAAATAAACATAAATGTGGTAAGTAAAATAGTCATGATATGGTCAATCGTATTATAAAATTGCTTATTGCATTTACCAGAACAGGACAGTGTGGCAACACTGGTGAATATGATCATTAAGATTAAACTCTTCCCTAATTGCGCTATAGGCTTGACAAATAAGTAATGCACTATTACACTATTATCTCATCCACAGGCAATATCTGATGCAGCTTTCTCCTCCCCATATTGGAAATGGTTGTCAGGGGAAGTACAGACTCAAGGAACCCAGTAATACACACTTCCCTGCATGACCTTTTTATAGGGAAACGGGGATGTCCTTTCCCTATAGCCTTGGCTGAAAAGAAATTTATGTTATAAGTTAGAATCAAATGAAAACATAAAACATTTATAAAGAAGTGGATTAAAAAGACAATTGATACAGATGCCAGGTAATGAGCAGATTTAAATTTAGAGTGGAGGTGTATGCATGTTACTATATTTACTTTCACAGACTAAAATGAATGAAATGTTCATAAGCTGCTACAAGAAGCAGTCAGAGAGACATATATATCCCCACTGCAGTATTTTTTCCTAGGGTATGACTTTGAACGATTCAGAAATGGGTGTTGGGGTAAAAACCTATCTATGCATGTAATAAAAGTTATTGAGTGGACATTAAATGTAAATAGAGTATCTATATTGCGTCTTACTACAGGGGTTAATTACTCTAAAGCATGACCTTGAAAACACTGAAACAAATGTTTGATTTTGATTAGTAATTATCGCTTTGACGATGGATTGATGCAACTTTTTTTTAAAAACCTAAATTTGGATAAGAGCTCTGACAGAAACACGAAACGGGCCTCAATAAACGCATATAAGATATGAATGACCTTCAGAGTGACCTTTACGATACCAGCAAGGGTGTTGGGTTTTGCACATCAGTTTAATAAGATGAGTATATGTGCCAAGTTATTTTGAATCCCTCCATGCATGCCAGAGTTATGAAGTGTACCAAGATATTTTGAACTAAACTAGACAGTTGTTCCACGGAACATGTGGGTCACCTGTCAGCGCTTTGTCTTGGACCCTTTTTTCCCCTTTTTTTGAGAAAAAAATACCATAATTTTTTTTTTTTTTTTTAAATTTTAAATGTTGTTTCTTAGTTGACCATCGATCACATGTCCATCAAACATGTGATGGATGATCACATGTCCATCAAACATGTGATGGATATGAATTTAATATCAAATGAAATACTGAGACTTAATACATATAAAAAATAACATCTTTCTTCTTCATTTTAACATTTATCAAATTCCCCCTTTTTCCAATTCACGTCAAATTTCCCCCCCTAAAGGGCCCCGACCCCCTTCCACATAAAGTAAAAAAACACTGTTAAATGATAAGTAATGAGTAACCAATTGCCATCATTCTGTTCCAGTGCAGTTAAAATTGTAGAATTATGGTCAAAAGATATCAGATAAATTAATTATAATTCAAATATATGAAGACTTCTACATGAATATGAGTAAATAAATATTTTTTACCATAAAGTGTGTTCATGTGCACTTGAGCCTTTTTCCTGAGTGCTTGGCTGTCAACCTTTTCCTTGCCCTTTGAATCTAAACAAAACGAAATAAAACTACACTGAATATAAAGAAGCCATATCACATGTATGTCTGCTACACAGGTTGCAAAAACATGAAGGCTTTTAATAACCAAATTGTTGATTTGATCAATATGCTCTGAGATTAAGGGACTTTCTTCTTATTTGCAGATTTTGTTTTACCAACAAGATAGGATAATGCATGAAAAATATCAAAGCGGCAGTCCTCATAATTTCAGGAAAAGGGTTTTAATTTTCTATATACATTTCTTTAATGAGTGGCAATATTAAAACCTATGATTTTATGGTTATTTTTATTTTATTTTCAACTGAATACATCCTGATAGTTTATAACAAGCCCACTGAATATGCTTTACATGCAATTAACAGTCATCTGTATTAATATTTTATCCTAAAGTACAGGGTTTCCTAACCTTGTTGGTATAGTGTTGAATGCCTTTCCAATTTTTGGCTAGGCTTATTGTGGGAATGTTGGTGCTGCATCAAGAAATGACTATTCTCAGAAACAAAATATTAGTCAAAGAAGACTATTGGTTTAATAGATAAAAGGAAATGACTAGGTTAAATACATGACAGTACATGGTAGTATGTAAGATTCACACAGAAAGATTAAGTTTATAATCAGTCCAAAAAGTAGGTCAAGGTAAATTATGGTCAATTATGGTGACCTACATTTCATTTTAATTATTTTTTTATTTGTGGGTGGTGGTCATCATCAATATAAATGCCTGTATAAAGTTTAAAGGATGTATAGTGTATTAGAAACTGACTCAGACAAAGTTTAACACTTTTGGTTGTTTGTTTATTCGTCCGTATTTGTGAAAATGGTGGAGGTTCCCTCTTTTGTTTTGTTGGACAAAACTTTTTGTAAAGATAGCAAAGGTAAGATTGTAAAAGCTAGAACTTAGAAGTATGATCTTTCCAGGGCTGGACATTCTTTTAAAGAGGCTCTACCTATATATTTTATTCCACCAATTGATATAAACTTTACTTAATCATAAAGAGGACTACGAAAAAGGTAAAAGGCAATAATTTTACCCAATGTAATATGCGTTTTGCTAGGAAAATAACAGGAATGAAAAAATCGGATTTTTGAAATTGTATTCGTAATTGTTTTAGACAAGCCGATGACGGAGATTTTCCGATCTTATTCGTTTACAATCGGAACTGCCTCGTCGGATTGGCGAAGAGTTCCGAACGATTCGTTTACTATCGGAATTGCCCCGAATAGTTTGTTTTCGTTCGACTGAATCGCATTGCTTATGTCCGAGAAAATCGTAAACACACGTAGTTCTCAGACAGGAATAAACGGCTGGGCAGCATTTTATTCAAGATATTGTTTTGATCATAATTAATAATTTACAGAACAGGAATACGGACTATGTTTCTTCTTATAATACTCATAAAATAGCTTTGTATACATATAAATGCAGTAATATTGAGTATTTAATATTTTTTTAATATTTTACATTAAAAATCGCGTAGATATAGGTAGTGCCTCTTTAAAACCTACTTCTCCTGCAGTAGTTTTGAAAAGTTACTTGTCCTTATTGAAACTCTACTAGTCACAGTTTTAATGTATAACAGTTAATAAAAGAAAATATAAAAAATAAATATTTTTATGTATTACTTTCAAGAAAAAATGTATGGGGTACAATGCACACTTATAACAATTTTTTTTACCCGACCGTCCGTTTATATCCCCATCCAGGATATATTTCTCCACCCGCCAAAGAAGAAACACAACAAAAAAAATACCTACAGGACGAGCTGGAGAATAAATCTTCTCACCTGTTACATGTTGGGTTGAAATCATTAACTCATCCAACACATGTTGCCTGCTTTTAAAAAAAGCAGCAACTTGCCCCTCACCAGCAAGGATCAGGCGTGCTCCATCTGTGTCGATCCCCACACAAGCCACATCCACTCCACATTTGGAAAGATCTGAGATCTGTAAATTAAATATAGGAATCTTATTTATGCGGAAAAACAAGAATAAAATCAATGATTTACATATACTGTTACAGCCAACATCGAATATAGTGATAAATGTGTAGTATCCAAATTTGATGTTTATAGCTTTTCCCTGAAATTTACACAAATTTTTGGTCAAGTTCTGTTAAAGCAGATACAAGCAAGTGACAATAAAAAATGCATTTAGATTTTATTTAAAAACATCAACTTAGATTCTGTTGGGAGATATATTCAAAAAACTATATCAGGAGTTTCTATAAAGCCTGAAAAACAAGATGAAAAAGATGGCCTGTATCACTCTGCTTGCTACATACACATTTGGTGGAAATCAAGTGAAAAACAAAGCTTCCATGCTCTAAGCAAGCTCAGAATATGTCATATTTGCAAATAACTCACTTTAATAGCATCGGATATATGCATGATTGAAGAACTTGTTTTCATTATATTACACATTATATTACACATTATATTACACATTATGTGAACGTTTGGTGAAGATTAGATGGGAAACTAAAGTGTTTTTATATTAACAAGACAACATTATGCATTTCTGCACATTCACTGGTAGATAGCTCAGCAATTGGCAATCGAATCTGGCTATCAGGTAACAAAGGAGTTTGAGTATTCATAAGGCAAAACTGTGCATTTTCGTCAATTCAAGGGCAGATAACTCCGCTATAAGCAATCAAATCTGACCAGTTTAATATCTCCTTTGAGATCTTATGAACATGTAATTACTGTGTACCCGTAAGTTTGATTAAGATGATGGATGAAAAATGGAGGGGTTAGAGTGCCCACAAGCAAAAGTATGCATTTCTGCCAATTCAAGGGCAGATAACTCAATGATAATTAATTGAATTTGGTTTTTTATACAACAACTTTTTATTAAATAAGAAAAAGGAAAAGAAAATATGAAACACTTATATGATTATCTCTTAAATAACGCGACAAATAATTAAAATATGTGGAGTCTTAAGTAAAAATTAGTGGAGTGTAACCTTATGAAGTCTTATATAATTAGTGGTTGTGGTTTTCATTAAGTATGTTCACATTATACCAAATGGAAAAGCAAATATGCAACCATTATCGGCTAAAAAACTCAAAAGTGATTATTATATAGCCCCCAATAAACATTGTTTGGCGAGGGTATACATATGTGAGTCTTACGTACAAATTAGTGGAGTGTAACCTTATGGTCTGTATAATTAGTGGAATGTAACCTTATGTGTTTTTATAATGTATTTTCACATCAAATAAAAAAGGAAAAACAAATATGCAACCACGCAAAAATTATCTGTTAAATAATGCAACTGGACGCGATAGACTGGATGTGACGTATATTAGTGGACTGTAACCTTATGAGATATTAAAATTCAAAGTGTGTAATTTTGTGAAGTTTTCATTTCATTATGTATTTTCAAATCATAAAAAAAGAAAAAGGAAACATAAATCCCTTATCTGTTACAAAACAGGACAAATAATGAAAAACTTAGTGGAATCATGTGTAAAAATTAGTGGAGTGTACCCTTAAGAAGATATTATAATTAGTGGAATGTAACCTTATGTGGTTTTCCTGCTGGCTACCTCTTAAAAAAGTTAATGTCAAGGCCTGACACAAGGTCATGAGTAGTTATGTGTATATGGAATTTGGGAACAACCCATTCTGAATGATTCAAAACTGATTGAAGAATTTTGAATAAAAATGTGTTACACGTCGAGACAGGACAAATATGTGCGACGAGATGCGACAAAAATGTGTTGCGCGACTGGATGTTACGGACACCATGATTCCTATATAGCCACCTTCATTTTGTAAAACATACAATAAAAAGGTACAATTGTGTCGTTTGAAATAAAGAATAACCATTTAGAAACATGTAATATTATAAATTTAATCAATGGAAAATTCAATGTCACACCTTTGAATTTTTTTTCTTTTTCTTGAAATCAAAATTAGATGTTAATATAAAAATTTAAGAACAATTCAAAGAGACATAAGAAATGTTCAATACTCCACGAAAATAAAAAGTCAAAGGTCAACTTAATGTCATGCCCATCATTTTGGTAATGTCGATGGTAGACGTGTGGTTCCTTCCACTAATGAGCGTATGAGTGAAAAAACAACAACATGTCTACCATCGAGCGAAGGAATTCTGTATGATTTAAACTAAAATTAGTTGCTTTATTGAACGTTATCGGCAGATGACTTTGACGTCAGCAACACTTTACATCAGTTACTTATTTTGTGTTGGAGTTAATTATTAATATTAAGCAATTATGAATATTCTTTTAATGAGAAATCCAGATATTTCACCCACAAAAATGTAATAAATATTTCTTACTAGTTGACCCATGCTCTTTAGAAGTATCTTCTTTGCTCTTTTGGGGTCGCCAACAATCCCCTTCTTTTCTTGGCTGGCCATTTCTTTGTAATGGAGCTTGTTTTCTGCTGACAACTCGTTCCAAGCAGAGGACCACTCGGTCAAATGTCCAAGTTTCCCTAAAATAAGACAGTAACTGTATTCAAACACAATACATATAATTATTAGCACACTAGTCTGCATGGAATGTCATATGGAATGTTTAAAAAGGACATATATAAGTTTATATTAAAATATATCAAATAAATGTAGAAATACATGTTAAAAAACAGGCTATATACAACAAGCATTCTGCTGTAAGCAACCAGGAAAGATCTGTTAAATAAAAAGTTTCGGTATTCTTATTTATAAAACGTGCAGAAGTCAGTCAAAATGGAGATAAAATTGGTGGACTTTGATATGATTTTCAACAATAATTGCAAAGTTGCTTGTGTATAAACAACCAAGTTACTGCAAGTATGGTGGTATTTACATATTTAGGTCCTAGATTATTGACAATGCAAAGTGCTCAGTCTTTAATAGATCGAAAACCTTAAAAGTCCAATATAACCAGTAAATTAATTCAAAAACAAATTCTTCATAGTTAAAGTACCTTTATTTTCCCGGACAAAGCAGTTATATGAAGTCATCCCACGGCTATAAAGAGCACTTGGATACGAGTACTCCCTTCCACAAACCTTTTTGTGGTGGTTCCCAACCCAATCCTGAAAAATCAAAAAATCAATACTCTTCACTTTAATTTGACAACACTTTAGAATTAAGTGTAATACCTGGTTACATGAAACTAAACATCAACATTACCATGGATGCATCATAACTACATGCATATGTGTTCCATGGATAGACTTTCAAAGTAGCACCTGCAATTTGCATGTTACGTAATTAACTCATTACTTATAAACAATTAACATTCACAGAACAGTTGTTTTAAAAGCACCTAGTCCTTGATCTCAAAGTATAAGTTAGGGCTCTATCTACATGTTTACTAATGACGGGCTCTATCTACACATTTATTAATGACAGGCTCTATCTACATATTTACTAACGATGGGCTCTATCTACATGTTTATTAATGACGGGCTCTATCTACAGGTTTCTTAATGACGGGCTCTATCTACATGTTTATTAATGACGGCTCTATCTACAGGTTTATTAATGACGGGCTCTATCTACATGTTTATTAATGACGGGCTCTATCTACATGTTTATTAATGACGGGCTCTATCTACATGTTTATTAATGACGGGCTCTATATACATGTTTATTAATGACGGGCTCTATCTACATGTTTATTAATGACGGGCTCTTTCTACAGGTTTCTTAATGGCGGGCTCTATCTACATGTTTACTAATGACGGGCTCTATCTACACATTTATTAATGACAGGCTCTATCTACATGTTTACTAACGATGGGCTCTATCTACATGTTTATTAATGACGGGCTCTATCTACATGTTTATTAATGACGGGCTCTATCTACAGGTTTATTAATGACGGGCTCTATCTACATGTTTATTAATGACGGGCTCTATCTACATGTTTATTAATGACGGGCTCTATCTACATGTTTATTAATGACGGGCTCTATATACATGTTTATTATTGACGGGCTCTATCTACATGTTTATTAATGACTCTTTAAAAACAATTTTAACAACAATTAGTATCTTTTCATTTACATCTTTTTTTAAACAAAAATTAAAGGGACACTGTCCGTAAGTAAGCAGATACTGAGCATAACCAAATAACTGTTACTATTCATTGAAATGTATACATGAAAACATGAGGATAGACCCTAAGAAGTCTGTAGGAATACATTCGTGAGTTTGAAAAAAAAAGAGTTTTAATTATTAAATGTAAATAAAGTGGGATCCACAATATTTACCTTTTATGCGTTCACGTGACTTCCATAGCGCACTAGGTTTTCACCATAGTATGTATTGCGTATTATGTATAGCCCGCTTAGCTCAGTCGGGAGCGAGTTCGGACAAATTTACGCTCACGCACACTTCTTTTTTAATACTGCGAGTTTGGGCTGCGAGTTCAAACCCAAGAAGTGGATTTGCTTTTTTTTGTACCGCGATTAAATTCCGTTAAACAATTTTGCTTTTAATTAGTAAATATTGAATAATGTTTAGTGTATAATGTTTGCGAACATAATTATTGGGTGTTTTATAAGCTAAAAGTTACGGACAGTGTCCCTTTAATAGACATTTTCAAATGTATATACATGCATGCATCTGTATGTAGTAACTATACCACTATCATTGTATAGACATACCTGTCTAAAATACAATGTACATATTAAAGACATTTTCTATAGTTTTTTCTGCATAACAGATTTTCTTTAAACTTTTTGTACAGTAAGCCTGTTATATATATAGACAGAAAAGGCAAAAATAATGGTAGGTCACCATGATTGTTAAAATTTCAAAAAATATATGTAATGCCACCATCATGTCAATCTGTCCAAAAAGTCCATGAAATAGCTAAATAAGACATTTTTGAAGTCTAATCATTTATTCATTGGTCACCATTCTGCTAAAATTGTATTAAAGTAAAGAACATTTAATTATAATAACATTTAAAGCTCTGACATATTTATGTAAAACCTATATTTTTTTACAAAATCTGTTGAGACCATTACCACAATTTATGCACAGATTAGCCCATAATGATACAATTTCCTTTTTTTTTGTATGTCCTAATACTAGAATTTGTTTAAACTTTCTAAGCACGTAGTTTAACATATATAAAAACAAAATGTGCAATAAAAATGTTAGGTCCCCATGCTTGTTTAGAAAAAAAAATTGAAACCCTACCCCTATGCTAAAAGGCCAAGTTTTGTATGAAATTATATAAAAATGATATAGTTTTCTTTTTTGTAATGTTCCTAATAATAGAATTTGATCAAACTTCCTAGGCACTTATTTGAACATATATTTAGACAATATATGCAATTAAAATTATAGGTCACAATGCATATTTAGATTTAATATTGGTTTTTGGAACCCTACCATTATGCTTAAATTTTAATTTTGTTGGAATTTTTACAAAATGCTATATTTTTCCTATTTTATGTATCTAATAATAGGCATTTATTTTAATAAAGACAATAAAAAAAAAAATTAAAAAATTAAAAAAATACAACTTGACATCAAAAGCAATATTTCTGTAAATTTTTAGGAAAATCCACCCACTTTATTTACATATAATGATTAAAACCTTTTTTTTCTTTCAAACTCACGAATGTATTCCTACATACTTCTTAGGATCTATCCTCATCTTTTCATGCATACATTTCACTGAATAAAAGTCAAGACAGTTATTTGGTTATGCTCAATATCTGCTTACGGACAATGTCCCTTTAAAAAAAAATAAAAATATATTATATAGAAAAGAGTCTGGTAAAGTTTGGCAAAGATCAGATGCAAAATGAAGGCCCTATCATAATAACGAGGCAAATTATAGCATTTTTAACTAAATCAAGGGCCATGACTCCGCTGTTACCGGTCCAATCTGGCTGGTTTTCAAACTTGTCCGAGCTTTCATTATATTAACAATGTGGTAAAGTTTGGTAAAGATCAGATGAAAAAATGAAGGCCCTATCGTCTTAACGAGACAAAAGTTAACGACAGTAGAGCTAAAAACTGAGGTGTAAAGCCGAAAGTGCTCGAGTTTCCATTTTAGCTAGTATTAAAGCTAGCAATATATATATTTTTGGTATTTTTTATAGCAATCTAAAATGCTAATTTTACACATAGTATTTTAATATTTTTTTGGGGCAAATGAACAATAACGTGAGAAAAAAAACTTTGAGATGTTATATGAGAATTCTGCCTCATTTTTTTTGCATTTTTGGTTACAGCCCTGGATTTATAAAGAGTCATACTTCTTTTAAATTTATCTTAAATTGATAATATCTTTACAGTACCTTGCCTCACATCACTAATCTGTTATGAATAGAGATTCTAATCATAGCTTGAGCACCAAGAAGAAGAATAAATATGAACAAAAAATGTCACTGTATTAAAGTGACAAATGCCACCGAAGTGGTTTTGAACGTTGACCTCTAAGTGTGACCCTGACTTTGGAGCCATGGACCTGGATTTTTCATGCGACACATTGTCTTGATGTGGTGAGCACTTGTGCCAAGTTATTTGAAAATCCGTCAATGAATGTCGGAGTTATTAACCAGACAAGAAAGTACTTCTTTTTTCACCTTTGACACCTCCATGCGTGACCTTGAGCTTGGAGCCACGGACCAGGATTTTTTGCGCATCACTTCATCTTGTTGTGGTGAGCACTTGTGCCAAGTAGTTTGAAAATCCGTCCAGATATGTCAGAGTTAATGACCGGACACGACTGTATGGACTGACAGACGGACGGTGCGACTACTATATGCCGCCCTTCGGGTGCATTAAAATATACATTTTTAATAATTATACATGGGTAGACCAAAGTTCTACTGTTCAAATGTGCAATGTACCTTTATTACTTGAATTTCAAGGCCAGTTTTAGAAGCAGCCTCACGGTGCTTTTCATCCGCCTCCTTCCCTTTGGATTTCATCCCACTTACATACATTTCTTCCAACACAAGCCGGTTTTGTTCGGAGATGTGTGTTCTCTGTAAATACAATAACTTTACCTACAGTCAGTTGATTTATGTCATAGCAGATTAAGAGTGGGTTTGATTTAATAGATCATTGCATTTCCATATTTCACTGTCAAATCAGGGATTGTTTTTTACCCTTTTGGTATTAAATGGCGCCCGTACCAATTCAACTGGGAAACTCGCGTTGTATTGCCTGAAACTGGGATCAAACAAAAGCAATATAGCATGCACTCCAATAAGAAAAAATCATACTTTTTGCCATTGGAAATGGTACAGAAAAGTACTGTTTTTCAGTAACATTTATAGAAGGGAAAAAAAACACTGCAAGTCTATAACATATTTTACCTGACTACATAGCTGTCAAGGACCAATGCAAGTCAAGAGTGAGCTTGGTGTGGCCCAGTGGGTTGTTGACCCTTAGGGGGTCAGTGGGGTGAAGCCCCATAAGCCTGAGATGGTAGATAATAAGTCGTGTTTCTTTCGACTGTTTACATGTCAATCAACGGCCGATAGTTGGTGGTGTCACGGTGTTGGAAGTTCTGTTTTTTATATTTTAGCTATGGTCATGTGACAAATTATCATGTGATTGCAGACTACTTTCTTAGATGCTGACATAGGTCAATGTAATGGCCACTGGGAGAGATTGGACATTGTCACAAGTATGTGACTATTTTGAAAAAAAAATTGTGAATGAAAAGAATTCAGCTGGATTCAACTGAAAAGTTTGACGGATGTCAAAATTCAAAAATTGATGAGAAAAAGTGATACACGTATATATTTTACATAATGTTTATGTGCCGATTAAAAAGTATAGGTTTATTCATGGGTTATTATATACTTCCTAAATTTCTTGTACAATAAATGTGTATTATGATATTACTGTCGATTGATGTTGTATGTTGAATATGTATAAAATGATGAGTTGTAATTTGACACTCCAGTTTTGGTGTTAAGTCTGGCTGGTTAAAGGGACACACGGCAATCTTGATTTTGATAAAACTTGCGGTGTCCCGTTAGTTTTTTCTTCATAACTTGCATTGTTCATCACAAATATTAATTATACAAATTTGTTTTGCACATTAATTACCGACTGTTGATAATATTGCACCAATATTAAGTTAATATATATATAAACCTATATATAATATATTTAAACCTGTCATAATCAGAAGAAATAATAAAATCTCTTTTTTTTTATTTAATTATATGCAAGCACTTTTAAAGTAAAAATGATACTAGATTAATAGTTATACATCATGACGCAAATGTTAATGCTGGGTAAAAACTTTTTTAGAGATTGCCATGTGTCCCTTTAAAGCAGTTAAATTTGGATTCTCAAAATATATAAGTTATATATATATCAGGGGCGTTCCTGGGGCTAATTTAGGTATACGCATCATCGAGTTTTGGATTCACAAGTGTGCCTAACCCCACTATACCTTCAGTTTTTATTGCATTTTTTGCATTTTTAGCCTTTTTTATTTGTTTAGCTTCTTTAATAGCCTGTACGCATGTGCGTATTTCCAGGTACGCCCCTGTATATTCATATCAACCTCATCATCAGTAGGTAAGGTTTATAAACAGTGTATGCATGTTGCAAAATTTGGCTGTTGTCGAGGGGGTAAAGATTGGCAAAAGCTCGACAAAATCGCCCTTCATGTTTGAAAAAATTACATGAGGTGAGACTTCTAACATCACATTTTTCCTTGGTTCTGAAGCGAAGAAATCATGACATAAAGCAGGCTGGGTGGCCAAGACTCAGTAACTTGAGAAAGTAAATGGAACAGATTTTGAATTCACTGTATATAGTCTGTAGCACATGGTCCCCCAATTCTAAAAATCGTGTTCAAGTTACCGCAC
This sequence comes from Cyrtodaria siliqua, assembly GCA_037043455.1. Lineage (NCBI taxonomy): Eukaryota > Metazoa > Mollusca > Bivalvia > Adapedonta > Hiatellidae > Cyrtodaria > Cyrtodaria siliqua. Next base: position 15,990 of record JAWPHD010012643.1, read on the forward strand.
CCCAAATTGGGCCAATGAAATGCAAAGATATTTAGCAAGAGATAGCAATATGCTTTAGTCTAAATCATAATTTTTATTTTGTTGTTGTTTATTTATCTTGATAGAACATGAATTGGCGCCAAAAACAGTATTGATCTAAGCGTCTCTAGATCTGTTTAGGAACGATGCAAAATACACGACATGCAACATGATAAAACACATTTCTAAATATTTAAAAATGAGTAGGCCTACTTACCATTGTTATCGCTATACAGTACAGTAGATCTAAAAGACGCAGAGATTCTGGGAGATAATGCTGTAACACGTTGACAATGACAACAAACGCTTGAAATAGTGATGCTTCCAAAAGATGCAGATGGTGCCCAGTTGTTGTTTTCCGGTCAATGAGGCTCTGGACGAGTTACACGAAATAAAATTGTTGGGGGCTGGGAGTGGGCGCAACTTTTTTTTTTAAAAGGTTGACATCCCAGTTTTCATATCTTTTCAGATTTTAGGGTGGTAAAAATTATAGCCACGAAGGTGTACTGTAGGAGGGTGGTGTCGTCCTCCCACTGCATAGAGCCTCCCCCCCCCCCCACCACCACCCCTCCCCACCCCACTCTGCATAGGATGGGGTTGGGGCCACCTTGAAACATTTGCAAATGTAAATTGCACTAGAGACCTTGATCTAATAACTGCAATGTACGGAGGTCTGTGAGTGCACGTGGTACGTATCTCTTCGAGATGTTATTTAATTATGAAAGTGCCAAACAAAATCAGATCATCCACATCCACACCCCTGGGCCCTGGGGTACGGCTAGCTATATATATGTATAGGCCTAAAGGTATATCTTTCTTTTAGTCTGGCTACTGGCACATCGGTGTAGTGTAGATACTATTCCATTCAAAAATATATATTACTATATATTACATTAAAAATAAGGTACAGCTAGTCCCGGAGTGGGGTTGGGGTGCGGGGATCACTTGGACAAATTGTGTACGGATGTGTGTCTGGCATTTCGGAGACCCTTCCTATTCATATAATTGGCTACTGGAGAAAGTCATACCTACTCATATACTTTTCACCTTGATACTTACATGTTGATATACCTCTTTTAAATAGGTTTAATATCAGGGTTTGATATTAACTTTTTTCAGCAACTTGTCCAATTTACTTGTCCCCAGTCAAATTTACTTGTCCCTGCACTTCAGGTAAAAGTGATACAAACAACAAGATCAGTCATGAAAGTGACATTACATTCCCTCAGTTGAAAACAAGATGGTTTTTATTCGTCATTTACAATGTGCTCACCAATGTTTTGAAATGTTTTCAGTCACAAGTTTTAAAGATGTAAAATTCATTTCTTGTTATAAAATTTAGTTGTCAGTAGGACAGGTCACCTGGGACACCAGTAGAATCTACATGGCACAGGACAAGGGGACAACTGTTAATATCAAACCCTGAATATGCCAACGATTAGCCATTTTCACCCCCTTTTTAGGAATAGCACGGATCAAGATTGCTTAAAATTGCTAAAAATAGATTTCATTCGTACAAATATGTATGATTTTGTCCGAAAACAGATCGGGAATCTATTGAATCTTATTGTGTGAGGTCAATATCGATCTACTGTAAGGCTAAGAATGTTGGGCTAAGAATGTTAGGCTAAGAATGCACAAATATCAAAGACACTATGAAACAATGAAAGACATTTCATCCTGAGGATGTTTCAACGGATCATGTTCAAAATTACAGGCTATTCCGTGGCTATACCTCACAGACAAACCATCATATACACATATATAATTATATATATATATAAATAAATATATAAATATATAAATATATATATAAAAACAAAAATGACTTAAATATGTTTACCTCCCGATTAGAAGTATGCATACATTTTGTAACTCACATCTTCATATACAAAAAACATCTTCATTAAAAAAGGAAGTTTAGAGACTGAGCATAATAACTATTATTAAATAGATCTAAATATTAATTTGCTCAAATATATAGGCATAAGGTACCCAAGCAGAGCCTCAAGATTCTGCTCGTGATGCGCAGTCCGTCCGATGCTATTTATAAACCCGATGGTATGTTAAGTCTATATTAACAGATAACCCCATACCATACGGTATAATGGTATACCATGTTACCGCTACAGTACCATAACCCCGCTAACTTAACGCCTGCTCAGTGGAATAACCTGAGTCGTATCGGGTGAAAACAACATGTAACACAGCAAATAGTATTCCTGCAAAGTTTCATTATTGACAGAGTACGCGTTTGCCGCAAACTTAGGATGCAGAATGTTGCAAACTCTTGACGTTAAATACAGTACTGAACTGGCTCAATTTTTCAAAGAGGAACTTCAAACATTTATGAATTTCTTGTTACAACGTGTACTGTGATTAAAACGTCTACAACATCACAGTTGTGTCCTTTATCTAACAAACTGCAACTTTTTATTTTTACAAAACATCTTCCTTGGAATATATATGGAATTAAGTGTGCAATATATACAATATATAGCGGAATTTCCCGTGTCGCGTTTCTTTTTCCTTTCAGTATATATAGAGTTCGGATTCGCAGCATATGTAAGTTACATATATACCTTACCGTACCTACAAACGGTGTACATCTTTCGTAAATCGTTCCTGTTGTTGGCGGCTTTAAATGAAAAACAAATTAAAAAATAAAATGTTACAAACCACGATCGCACTTGTATCCTTCTTATTTCCTTGTATTATTAATCACACTTTCTCATATGTTTATTTTTATGGAACAAGTCATATGTGTATTGGGTATTAATCATCACAATGTTTGCTAATATTTTTTTCAATAAGAGTGACACACGTCCGTGTTTATTTTAAAATTGCTTAATTTATGTATTCGCCTGCAACTCTTTTAACGTTTTCAACCATTCGTCACCGTTAACTGACTGTTCGATTTTATAACTCCGTTATTTATAACATAAAACATTCACATTTAGCACCGACGTTGGATATTTTCCCCACGTTACCTGTCATACCAATTATCGCCAAACATGTATTTTCAAGTATTTCAAAGCTCGCTGTTGATGCTGTTCCAATAAGATAAGACATCGACAATTATAATGATAAATTCATTCATTGTACCATCAATAAAGTAATTTACATCTTCGGAATTGGTACCATTCCATATCCCATCATGCTCCAAAATAAACCATTCTGCCAAGAATAGTTTATAATAACATTCCGAATTACGAGTATTCCAAGTGGCGAGATCAGTTTGTCCTCATAAAAACGCTCTCTATTTCAACAATACCGAAAAGCAAACATTTGCCATTCTGATTAAATTACACAGCTTGGTTTAACTGGAGGATGAAATGCCATTTGAAGTGTGTTTGCTGAAGGTAAGTTTGTACAGTCTCCATTTGAACAAACACTGAAATAACATTGACATAATTCTTAAACATATTCATATTTTCACGATTTGACAATCGTTTTATTTTCCCTAGTTAATATGGCAAAGTGAACCATGCATTACACAGCGGAGCTCCTTTCAGTTGTGTTTGCTTGCTGTCTTGGCAAAGACAATATACAGGGGGTTCCTTAGGCGTCTTAGGTACTTGTAAATTGTAAATGTTCCTTTAATGAATCACGTAATGTACACTTAAACTTCGCCCATCCAATTGAATGATATATAGAGTTTCACCTTTATGCAAGATTACATTTAAAAAATGCTTTATTTTCACACGTTCTAAGCATCAGTTGAACATAGACATGCTTTTTCAAGAGGGGGAAGTGACTCAATATTTAAGTGTTTCGAGTATTTAGTTAAACCACTTCTCAGCAGAGTACATATGGTGGTGCAGTTGTATGTAACCGGGTACAGGTAAATGGTGAATAATCGATTGTCAATAGATTGTCTTCGATAGCTTAGTGGTAGACTGCTACAGGGCTGCCATTTCTCAGGTTTTGCGCCGGTAATTCCCGGCTTTTTTGTGCGATTACCGGCTTACCGGCTTTTCTGTCGAAATTACCGGCTTTTTTGCACATAGGTATTGTTTTTTGGCATTGGAGGCGCGGTATAAAGTAAGCCGGTAACAAGTCAATAGCGTGGGTTGGCGAATCGACACTTTTGATTGGTTCAATACAACCTCGTGACTTAAGCATTTCCTGTTTATCAAAAATCTGCCATTTTAAAAACATTTGCAAAATAAACAGAGTGATTTAAGTGCGTATCGCTCTAGAATTGGTTCTTTTGCTACGGTATGTGTGTCCCTGAAGTATGAAAATTAAATTTAGCTGCCATTTATTCTCTTGATGTTAATATATTACTTTGTCATGTATGCTGTGCTTTTATTATTTGAATAAGAATGAATGAATGAATGGTGTTTTACGGCACGTCGACACATAAATAGGTCATATTGTGCGCAAAAACCGATGAGGAATGGAGGAATGAAGTAGTAATTAAAAAGAATGTAAACGTATAAAGATAAAACTATATACAAATGAGGGATGATATGGTAGCAAAAAAACGATGTATACATGAACTAACAAATGCCCGCATAAAATGTAATCTGTTATACCTTCAATAGTATTTTGTCTTCTTTATCGGCCGCCTGCCAATGTGTACGCTTTTGAAAGTGTCGCTCCGCGCGCTCAATTTCAGCATTTTCAAAAATCTCAGGCTTTTTCATAATTTTATTATGGCAGCCCTGCTGCTAGCTGCTAGCACGGTCATCTAGATATAATGAGTTCAAGTCCCGGGTGAAGCTTGATGTTCAATACCTGTTTGAATTGGTGCCCAGCGTAACACGTGGTGAAAAAGTGTGCCTCAACCGGGACACGAACCAAGGGTTTCTGGCTTATCGTACCCGCGCTCTAATATTTGAGCCATCGGTTATCGATTGGTAATCGATTATTCATCAATTACTTGTAACCGGTGACAAGTATAGTAGCGTCTGTATCTAAATACATTTATATTTACTAAGTTCAAAGGACGGTCTGTAAAGCAGACGATATTTGTAGTTAGAAGTATCACGTGATCATACGTAGGCCTATCACGAGAGTTCAGTTGAGGATTATTGTGATAATCGTGCATTTCGTCGTCATTTTAATAAGTCATTCGAGGGTTGGTTTGCAAGCAAGACACATCGATATACAATAGAAACTACAATAGTGAGTCCCACCCGCCCTCCAAAAAAGATTGATATGGTTATAATATAATTATTTATTTTATGATAATCAATGAAATACTGTGTTTTATCAGTGAAATAAAAGTGTGGAATATAGAGTATGCACAGTAACATAAGATATTCCTACTGTTATACTGTTAAATCCACTGTTTATTTAATTACTTTCTTTCTTGACGTTAATGGTTTCAAAAAATGTGACGTCATGTAACGTTTCGTTACATCATCGTGACTGGGAACGAAGCGTGTGTAAAACGGTTTAGTTAATACTGAAATTGCTTAAATAATTGTTTGTAAAATCATAAAATAAAAAGAAAATTTGTTGTTTTGTCGTGAATAAAACGTGTTATTCACTCCAAAACAACAAATATCCTCTATATAGTTGATACGTTATTGATTATATACATGTAATTATTAATCTGTTTACATGAAATTTGAAGATCTTTTCAGTCTGTTTCAGATATTGTCGTGTAAGGACCATCTATGTCTACTGTAAATGCTGTGTTCCTGACGACTATAATAGCGCATTTCTACGACACATACATTTACAAGATATTTGCTTCAATGGAGCAATTTACAGGAAAAATAGGTGTTTATAGTATTCGTATATGCGTCAACATAATCACTGTGTTTATGTACGGGCTTTTGGGGTAACGCATACCACACACATCGCAACAGCGCCCGAGGTTTTGGGGATAACGAATACCACGCACATCGTAACAGTGACCAGGATTTTGGGGGTAAAGCATACCACTCGCATTGTCACAGTGCCCTGGGTTTTGGGTAAGAATACCACGCACATCGTAACTGTACCCTGTGTTTTGGGGGTACCGCATACCACACACGTCGTAAAAGTGCACATGTCGGAACACTGTAGTTAAAATTTAATCATAAGTATGCGAAGACGTTTTTTATATGGCTTGTCAGAAACGTTGAGAAATTTTCCTATCCCACAATGTTACACGATATATTTATCCACGCAGGTGTTATCTGTTTAGGGACATCTATTGTATTTGTGGGGCGGGTGGCTGGGGCGGGAGGGTGGGGGGGGGGGGGGGGGCATGGGGAGTTGGGGTGGTGGATTTGTATACGTAACTGTAAATCACTGTTAGCCATATACAATTTCATGAGCAAAGTGTGATATTCAATTTTTCTTCAGATTATGAGGCCCAACCAATAAAGCATTTGTGATCAGTACACATAACAGCACAGAATGTTGTATATTTTTATTGTGTTGTGCTCTGATTTTTGGTCTAAAAAACAATTAAGAAATGCCAGATAAGTTTTTTATTCAAAAGCTAAATTATGAACATATATTTCTTCATTAAAGTAAATTACAAAAGTGTTGTTAAGCTATTATTACCCCCAATATAGCAATGATATACAAATAAAAAAAACTAAGAGCGGGCCTCAATTTATATACCTGAGCTGATCAGCCATGAAGCGTGCTGGCTGTAAATATTCAAGCTTCTCATGCTTTTTCAATGACCAAGAAGCGTTGGAAAATGTGTCCTTGAACACAATGTACTTCGATCACAAAACAACGCAGTTCTGCAGGCGAGAAGCTTCTAGGTTCATTCTAGATGTAAATGGAGTGAGTTTGTAATGTTCATTCCTGATGGCGCCATATAATCTTGTTGTGTTGGTGTGCCGTAACACCCACTTCAACAAGAGTTAACGTTATGCAATGCCTGGATGGAGTCGAGCGACCGTTTGCTGGTCTGTTGACTAGTTTACGAACCACTTTGTTCAGGTCTCACACCTCTATTATCTCCCCTGAAAGCTCTGGTCTGTTGACTAGTTCACGAACCACTTTGTTCAGGTCTCACACCTCTATCATCTCCCCTGAAAGCTCTGGTCTGTTGACTAGTTCACGAACCACTTTGTTCAGGTCTCACACCTCTAGTATCTCCCCCCGAAAGCTCTGGTATGTTGACTAGTTCACGAGCCACTTTGTTCAGGTCTCACACCTCTATTATCTCCCCTGAAAGCTCTGGTCTGTTGACTAGTTCACGAACCACTTTGTTCAGGTCTCACACCTCTATTATCTCCCCTGAAAGCTCTGGTCTGTTGACTAGTTCACGAACCACTTTGTTCAGGTCTCACACCTCTATTATCTCCCCTGAAAGCTCATGGACTTAGAGACAAAAGGAAAACAGAAAATAATTCTATTTTTTCTCCTCAATTTTAGGCAATTTTTAATTTGAAAAATAGGTTTTTCTTTGCTTTAGCATACATCTGCAGTGTGAAAGACAGATGATACAGAAAATCCCATGTTGATATGAGGTTTCATTCAAATTTCAGAAGTGTTTGACCTAATCACCACATATTCAGCTGGCTAGTGTCTGAATTGTGTATTTTCCATAGGGGTCACATAAACATGAGCGAGAAAAAAACCCAACCTGGCTAACTTATGTATTTTATTGTTTTAAATTACTGGTCTTGGCTATACTGACGATGTCTGCTGGCCTGCTTTGAAACTCAGATGTTGGAAAAGGCTGTACAGTAACCCTATGGGAAAATTAATTGAGGTGTGAGACCTATAGGACGGGGTAAGAAGATTATTTTAGACCTCCTTGATTCATGGGATTCCCACCGTCATCATCATCATCATCATCACTTCGCACTGAACACGCGATGAGAGCGGACGTATCTACACAGCTCCGATTTTCAGCAAAGACCACCGACGCAGAGATCATCATCAACGGTCAGCGGCGGAGCGGCGTGAGGAAGTAACAACGAGAAGAAGATCAGAAGACTTGCTTTAGAAGATCACAGCGGGCCTCTACGCAGCCGGCAGGGGTGCATAATATGGAGTTCTCATGGCAAACGCCACGGGAACTTTGTATTGTGCACTCAGCGGAGAGGTCAGGAGGCAGCCTTGCTTGGTTGTAATTTGTCACCAGCAGGATGCCGCAAGGCGTGGGGTACGAGGAAGGCTATCCATAATAACGCACACACGCACGCACGCACGCACGCGCTTACACACATACACACAGAGAGGGATTCCCATTTCAGATGATTAGTTGATTAGTTGCTGGTGTACCTATATGTGTCAGTGATCGATGTAATGCGCACATCTACATTTCCGTATATGTTAATTGAGGTGGAGAATCCATACAGTTGCAACGTAGTCCAGGTGATACATAACATACTGATGTAGGCATCTTCTTTGTCTCCTCGTTGTTGGTCTTTAAATTTCTCTGTATGAAACCTAACATTCAATTTCCTTTATTGCTGGTCCGAATAATGCAAGAGTTGTCTAAATATCTTCGCCTGTTAATTAGTCGAAATGAAAATCTAGAAGGGTTGTGCGATAGGTTGTGTGATTTGTAGATGGACTTTCTTTTGATGTTCCTGAAACCAGGAACGTGTAGCTCTGTTAAACCATGAATATACAGGTACCCAGAGTATGTAGATCTACGGCCTATTCATATTTATTAAAAAATGAAATAAGTAATAAGAATAATTATGAATTAAATAATACAACTGTTAATCGTGAAAAAGTATAAATACTTTATGGCAAATTAAATTGTTTGCATTTAAATTGTTTGACATTTTTTAAAAAAGAAAAGAAATTAAAACATTGGGTACGAGATAACTTCAGTACGAATTGACCGGAAAATCCAAGAGTTACCCTTTGGCGCTCTTCAACCTCCAAAACAAAACACAAATTGTTTTTATTTTCTATTTTTAAGTTTTAAACGATTTATAGCACGTTTATGTACACTTATTACTATACTGATTTTATAATGATTTCAAACGGAATGCATACATTAACTTACCATACACACTGTTGATATATGTCGAAAAATCTTCAACTGTAACTGAAATGTCGAGTAAAATCAAACCCTCCCGGTTGCAATCAGAAATTGAGAAATGTCGAGTGGACGGACTGTGGCCGAAAGTGATAGAACTCGTCACACAAATTTCTTCTAAAAATACAGGATTAGGTACTTATGTATTTACTCAGACATAACATAACTGGAATAAACTTTGATTATTCCACTCTACAGTATCTCTTGAGCAGATCTTGCCTGTATACATTTTTAATTTTAGTACTCGGTTGGGGTGTTTGTAAATGGATAGGTTTATAAGCTACTATTATTATTTATTATATGTGAGTTGGGGGTAGTGTTGGGAATCAGCTGAAAATCCATGATCGATCATCAGAATATTTAACCGACTGATGATCAATCACAGGGGCTAGTGTGTTAAAATACACGTTTAATGCTCTTTTGAAATTTTTCGTATTGGCGAGCATATGCAGTTACATAGAACATCAGAATAATAAAAAAAACTGCATAGGAGCCAATTTATTAGGCTATCACAGGGGCGTACCTGGGCATACGCAATGACACACTATTAAAGAAGCAAACAAATAAAAAAGGCTAAAAATGTGGAAAATGCAATAAAAACTGAAGGTATAGTGGGGTTAGGCACATTTGTGAATCCAAAACTCAATGGTGCGTTTACCTAAATTAGCCCCAGGAACGCCCCTGAATCATTTATAATCAATTTAACATGGCTGCTAAATATAAACCAAGAAAAGAAATATGTTTCAAGTATGTTCTGGTAATAAAGCAGCTGAATGAAACTGACCAGCGTTTACTTGAAGTTGTGATACTCCCTAGAGATATCATGTGATTACTGCTACTTGTTGCAAAATTGTACTATTTTGATACAAGTGAATGAAATAATTTAAGCCAATATTTTTCAACAACTGAGTAAAGGCGATCATGAAAAATTGTAAACTAAAGGCTTAACTGATCGATTAAATCGATTAATCTGAACAACACTAGTTGGGTGTGTATGTAAATATAGAGGTTTATAAGCGTGTTACTACTGTCTCGCTGCACACCTAGCTTTTATGGTGATATCGACAGAGCGCCCGCTTTACATACAATCGTTCCGAGTTTAAACTCTGCTGAGTGTTCTGATATTTATATGTAATTTTTAGGTACGATTACATGTCATTTTGATATGACTGTGATCATATACCATGGCGTAAGCCGTTGCCTAGTGTTTGAGCATCCGCCTCGAATGCAGGAGGTTGTGGTTCAATTCCTGGCCACTTTGTACTAAAGACTTCATACATATGGTACTAGTTGCTCCCTTGCTTGATGTTGAGCATAAAAAGGGTAGTTCTAGTTGGCCCGATCCGTTTATAAAGGACCGGGTGGGGTATCCTGTCATGTGTCTACAACATGGTATTCAAGTGTGTCAGCACTATAAAGCTGAGAATTGAGCTCACTGCTACCAGTAGACACTGTCGTGAAATGACTGAAAGATTGTTATAAACAATGCTAAACATTACATACTTATATACATACATACAGCCATGATCGTATGGTGGCACATAACTGCGATTTATCATGCAGAATTATCTGAGTTACTACCTTGTTCATCTTGAGATTATAATTTCGACCATTTTTGCAAATGCTGCAATCTTGTTGAACATTTTGTCATCATGAGCATGGATGTACATGAAAACCTAAAACTTTAAAACTTAATATTTTGAATATTTTAATGAAACTTGGCAGAAAGCATAGGATAACATAAGCAGCATATCCTTATTATTTTTCTCAGGTTTAAATCTTTTTACTTGCAGATTATTATGTTCATTTTATCTTGGGAGAATCTCACCTTGAAAACTATGCAAAAGACAACCCTGCAACGGAGCAGAATACAACCGTAGCTAAAGAAAATCTGGCTGATGCCGAGAGGCATTTAAACATAGTGCTGAAGGAGAATGGAAAGGTAATATTGCAATGATTTGTTACCTGCGAGTCCTGCTTATAGGACTCATAATATTTGCTAAGGACTCGCAACTAAAAATATGTGCATCCACAGGATGCCTAGAAATCCCAGGTGGGTTCCAATAGTTCTATTTAAATAATGGTGTGAACCTGTTTTCTAAATCTCTGTTTTTTTGTGTTTTTTTTAAATAATTGCATTGTACTTCCTGTTGCATGCATTTGAAATATGCAGATAAATCAAATCCTACTGGTATATATTTTTTTTTCTAGCTGCATTTGGAGGCCATGTTGTTACAGGCTAAGATCCACTTTTATCAAGGAGCTTACCAATCTACCCTGACCATGTTTGAGAATGCCAACCTTGACACAGTTACCGTGTCAACCTCCTCACCCAGACTTCTCCACATAGTGTCTGAGGCACATGCTATTAAAGGTATAATGCAACTATTACTGTATAAAACAAACTATAATGCTTTTGTTCTTGTATGGTTCAAAATGAGATGTACAGTATCGTTGTATCGTTACTGTTGTACACTTTATTAAATTATTTTAGGATGTTTGAACGAAGGTTTTGCTGAAAATGTGCTCCTGAATATGCCTTGGAATGCAGTAAGGTGACAACATTTCTGAATTTTTGTTCCTGGGGAGCATGCCCTTGCACATGACTGGAACAGCATTCTATCAATGCAGCTTGTTGTACCCACCAGCAAACGAAGTTTGTAGGGAGTGTATACTGGATTTGGCTTGTCTGTCCGAGCTTATGAATCAATACTTAGGTGGCTAGGGTTAGGGAACAATAGATGCTATTCATTCCCCTTCTGTTATGTGGCTAAAAATTATTTTGCATGGCTAGAAGAACAAAAGAGTGAACAAAGGGGTCGTCCGTCAGTCTGTCCGTAGACGCAATGTTGTCCGATCAATAACTTTTGTTAGGAATGAGGTATTGCTATGAAACTTGCAGGGTAGGTAGCTTATATGTAAAGGAAGCTTGGGATTGCATATGGGGTCACGGTCAAGGCCACTGTTACTAAAAACCGCTCGGAAAACCTGGTTTTCGTGGAATTTTCACGTTTCTTGGTGTGTTTTGACTATTATACCCCAGCAAAAGGATCATACCCTCCAACAGAAGACTTCATTATTATATTTATAAAGATTAGGTAAGACATATTATTTTCCCAATTCTGCATTTTTCTGCATATTTAGCACATACATAACCTTTTAACTATCAGTTATAAAAATAAAAAAAAACTTTAATAATTTATGAAATATTTATGACAATTGTTTCTACCTTCTGCCTCATTTTTGATAATATCATTTGCACTAAATTTGTTCTCTTATCGTTAGCAAAGACTGCTAACGTTCTTCCCCGTATAGTAAAAGCCTTGAGCAGTGGGTATTTGTTAGCCTTTGGCTTACAGTTCTAGTTTATGTAGGCGTATGAATTATGTAATTTTAGCAAGGATAGATAAGTGATTTTAACATTGCTGTTTCTTCTCTGTTTACTTGCAGAGCTACACACCAATTATTTTGGAGTACAATCAGGGCCTCCTCTGGCCAATTTTTTTCTTGCGCCACCACTTGCGCCAAATGAATAAGTTGGAGCCAAATTGGAGAAATTGGAGCCATTTGGCTCTAATGGCCCAAGCCATATTTCTTTTAGAGTTTTATGTATAAATGTATTTTAAATGTGAAAATGAGATTTGGTTTATATCTGGTACACTAAGGAATGAAATGAATAAAACCAAACAATATTAATAAAAAATATTTATATATATATGTTTTCGAATCCCCAATATCTGGAAAGTTTCTACATCGCATGTTTGCTTAAATCAACTAGCTGAACCTAATGACAGCAGGAATCATACATAGAGGCTTTCATTTGATTGTTTAAGATGTATAGGTAGGCCTTTATACCACTAACAAAGTTCAGAACCTGCCGTTTTTCGTATTTCCGAAAACGCGAAAACCAATGAAATTCGCTTATCTTTACGTCTTTTTTAATTTATTTTGAAAAGATGAACTGCCATATACATTAAAAACATATTTTGGCAATGAAATGCACATAAAACCTCCTAGAAACTGATTATAAACCAGTGTTTTGTGTAAAATGTTTGCATTTTTTTTATGAAATCCAGATTCAGACAGTTCGAAATTATGAATGAACAAAAACAAAACAAATGTCATGTGGATCTAGTCAATCATGTAAAATTTGTAAATTAATGAGGTGTTGATTTGTGTTTGATTGGTTAGAACCTGATTGGCTAGGTATTATTTAGTGGTGTAAAACTTTATGGTTGCAAGGTCTTGATTACCCCTCGAGGCGAAAACGACAGTCATCAGTTGTTATTTAGGGATTGAGTTAATTACAGGAACACTATTAAAGGTTATCAGCTTTGTTTGTTTATTTAATGCTAAGTGTTCGCGAGTGGTAGGTGTCAATTGGTTAGTTATGTTGTTTTAGACTACATTCAATGTACACTCATCACGGTGATTAGTGTTGAGGTCTATTTGTAACAGGCTTACAGCAGAGAAATTAAGCAAGTTTGGCTTTTTGGCAATTTCGATGTCGCCAAACACTTTCGCCAAAGTTCAAAATTTGGAGCCATTTTCTTTTTTCTTTCGCCATTGGCGCCATTGGCGATGCCCAGAGGAGGGCCTGACAATTTTATTTTATTGAAAGCAAATATCGGCATAGAAATGGATGTTAAGCAGGTTCCGTATCAATTAATGATTTAGAAAAAGAGTAGTCAGTACTCTAAACACCTCCAGGCGCATACCTGGAGGCTTTTTCCCATTACGCAAGATTCAGGAATCACTCTAAGCCGCGATTCCGCGATATTCTCGCATTAAAATCTCAAGCATCGCATGAAAAAAAGACAAATAGAACAAATTGTTGCACCGAATTCTGGGAAATCCATATTCACCATTTCGGTTTGTAATGAAAATATATTTATTTACCATTTCATTTAAAATCTCGAAACAAATTTGTTCAGATACATTTTTTCGCGATTAAAATATATAAAATGAGAAAATATGAAATTATTCGAAAATCACATGAAAAATTATGTCGGTAATCTTCCGGTTCGCTTTTGCTTCGCGAAAGCGGGGGTGTGAAAGAAAATTGATTGATTAAACTTGGCAATTTTTATAATAATTCATCAACTTCTAGTCCTATCTGACCATTATCCCCTGATCTATAATGATTTGACGCGATTAACTATGTACTGGAGTGATGCAAGCAATTATAAAACTATGTTAGCGTAAAAAGTTGATGTAAATTTAGACACGCTTTATTTCGGATGCTTTAACAACTTCTACTTTCACTACTGGGAATGGGCCAGAATGCAGGAAATCACATCTAAATTTCAAAAAAAAGTTCTGGGGGTGCGGCTTCCAGCGCTACGTGCGGTCGACTAACAAACACTGGTCGTTCGACTTCGCATCAGAAATGGTGAATGTCTCATTAAAATCAAGCAAATGGGACATTTTGTCCCATTGAAATTCACTCCTAGGGTGATCCCTGAAGATTGGGTTTGACAGTGCTAGTGGGGTACATGCTCCCCCGGATTTTTTTAAAATAAACATGCCAAAATGTGCGTTTTGGCGTATTTTGCTAGCAGAATGATGAACCAAAAATACACGGATTTTCTTAAAGATTTTGATATTTTTTACTACACAAGACTGTCTGGTGCAATCTTGATTTTTGCAATTGAGCAAAATTAAGTAAAATTAATTTAAATACAGCTATTGAATAAAAAAAAGTTTTGCTTCTCAGATTTTATATGCAGCTGCGTATCTGCGTATAGGCGGGGACGCGCCTGACCTCAACACGTGTACATCATCACATCCTGTACATCTTCTTACTTCAGACTAGAGTTACGCTGTATTATTCTGTTGTATTACAGGATTATGTCTGGAGAAACTGCCCACAAGTTCAACCAGTAAATTCAAGGCAGCAGAAAAAGAGGAAAAGATCCTCTCATGTTTTGAGATGGCTGGGGACCTGGCCTTACTGTATCTGCAGGTTGTGTTTTATCTGCACCAGTGCTATCTAAAATAACTATTATTTTTTAAATTAAATTATTTTTTAAATTAATAATTTAGTGTAAATAAAAGTCGTGAACGTTTAAGTTGGCAAAATAACTTTTAATTTATAAGCAGGGTACGATAATTCCACTCGTCTGCTTGTCAGGACGAGTGCTCATTGATGCAGGATGAGTAGAAATTCAAATAAATTCTTTAACAATTTATCAATTTAACCATTCAGATATTATTTAGGACGAGTAACTCAGAAACAAATTTTCCTGCCCTGATATGTCACTAGTGTACTGCAAGGCCAAAGACTAGGAACTTAGTATTTGAATTTTGTGTGTTCTATATACACTCAAGTGATATGAAAATGCAACACGGGAATTTCCGCTATATATTGTATGTACAATATGCTGCTTTTAATCGAATGGTACATGGCTGCGTAAGACCTTTCCTTTTGGAAAAAATACTAAAACAACAAATAATACAGCAAATAGTATTCCTTCAATGTTTCATTATTCACAGAGTACGCGTTCGGCTCAATCATGTGAGCAAACTTAGGATGCAACATTTTGCAAACTATTTATGTTAAATACAGTACTGAACTAGCTCTATTTTTCAAAGAGCTACTTCAACATTTATGAAGTTCTTGTTACAAAGTGTAGTGTGATTAAAACGTCTACGACATCACAGTTGTGTCCTTTCTCTAGTTAACTGCAACTTTCTTTTTAAAAAACATCTTGGGATTTCTTTTGAATATTATGTGCAATTAAGTGTTCTGTATATACAATATATAGCGGAAATTCCCGTGTTGTGTTTTCATATCACTTGAGTGTATATGTATGGAGTTTAATGTCGCTTTGGAAAATCTTTCAGTGTATATATTTAGGTAATGACACCAACTGTTTTGCTCTTCTCTTTAGTGGACTCTAAATACAGGTTTGTCTGTAGTCTTGGTTTGAATTTAACCCAGACATATTAATAAACAGATAGGATATCTTAACCAATGAAGTAACCAAAATATCACGTGGCACCTTAACTTTTCCTTTTATTTTCTCTCTTAATTATTCACTCATTTTGATGAGAATACATCCAAAAGATTCATAGTAAATAGCAAAATAGGATTATAATAGTTTATGTTTATTTTTAAAATAAGAAATTGTATAAAAACATGTTTAAAGTTAAAAATGTCATAATTTTTTGCTTTTCTCTTAAAAAACAAGGTTTTGACATAGTCAAAGTTTCCATCAAACTCCTTTTTTGCTGTAAATTGTAAGAGAATGCAAAATACTACCATTGGAAAGAAAATTAAATTTGTGATGGGATTTGGCATGAATGAAACTTGTATCTATAAAACTCTTCATGATATGTGCGTTTAAAGTTGGGAAATATTTTGTAAAATTTTCGTACAGTGCCACGTGAAATTTAGATAATTTTTGTAGTGTCTATTTGTTATTAGGTCTGTGGTTTTACTGAGGTCTAACATTGGCCAGCATTATGTGTATTTAAAGATATAGTTTGCCATATATTTAACTTATGGTAATTTTTTGCCTAACAGTTGCATTGAATAATGTCAAAAGAAGATGGGTATTAATGGAAAATATACTCTTCCAGGAAAAGGAGAAGGTCGTGCAGTCGTGGGGAATGTCCTCCCTCACGTATGGGGCATCTTCTCAGGCTGAACCAGACCAGAGTAATATAGGGGACATCTTGGAAACGGCCATACAACAGTCGCCAATATACTACATCAAACACGGGTAAAATAACTGTTGAACAACTCCAGAGAAATTTTCAGATTTTAAAATATTTGCACAATAAATACCTAGCAGAAACCTGGATATTTTTTTTGATGATTTCTAAACATGACAAATGGGTAAATATACCATTGAATTTAAAACATAAAACGCTGTCAAAATTGTTTACTATCCTGTTTATTAACATAATTTTTTTTTGTGTATATATAGATCTACTTGTCAAAAACTATTAAAGGGACACATGGCAATCCTGAAGTGTTTGAAATGGGTGTCTGGATATATATATATCCCGTATCACTTTTACCCTGGTTACATTTAAATAAATCAAATTTGAAGTATTCACTATTTGGTCTTATTATACTATAAGTTTTAATACATTATTGGTGCAATAATATCAAAAATTAATAACATGCAAAAACAAATTGCTTAATACTATTCTTATAATTAATATTAATGATTGAACAAATCCAAATTATGCAGAAAAACTAGCGGGACGCCGTGAGTTTTTAAAAAATAAGACTGTGTGTCCCTTTAATGCAGTAAGTACATGTGATTGTCTATCTATATGCCTGATTGTTTAGTATATGTATTGTGTTGTTTGTTTCAGAGAGCTTGATAAAGGAATTAAACGATTCCGTGACTTGCTGCGAGCTGTAGAGTCAAGATACACTCAACATCTCAGACTGGTAATCATTCTTTCTCTAGTCTCTATCATCCAGACACACTCAACATCTCAGACTGGTAATCATTCTTTCTCTAGTCTCTATCATCCAGACACACTCAACATCTCAGACTGGTAATCATTCTTTCTCTAGTCTCTATCGATTCATCCAGACACACTCAACATCTCGGACTGGTAATCATTCTTTCTCTAGTCGCTATCATCCAGACACACTCGGGCTGACTGCCAGAGCCAGCAAGCTTCTTTAATCATGGTTCATTAAAATGTTTGACCGACAGACGTTGCCAAATGTAAAAACTGACGTGACGTTATTTTGACCGCATCATCAAAGTGCACATTGTATCACATGTAACATTAGTTTCAGTGTGATGTGTGTATGCCCTTATTAAATATGCAATAAACTTAGTTTTTAGCTCTACTGGCCAAAGGCCAGCATAGCTTATGGGATGCCGAGTTGTCCGTCGTCCTTCCGTCCGTCGTTAGGTTAGATTGCTAATGTCTTTGAAAGCTCAAACAAGTTCGAAAACCAGCCATAACGGACCAGTAACAGCGGAGTTGTGGCCCTTGATTTAGTTAAAAATGCTCTTGATTTAGTTAAAAATGCTACATTTTGTCTCGTTAAGACGATAGGGCCTTCATTTTTCAACCGAACTTTACCAAACTTTAACAGGTTGTTAATATCAATAAAAGCTCGGACAAGGTCTAAAACCAGCCAGATCGAACCAGTAACAACGGAGTTACCTCCCTTGATTTAGTTAAAAATGCTATATTGCTATATTTTGCCTCGTTAAGACGATAGGGCCTTCATTTTTCACCCTATCTTTACCAAACTTTACCACATTGTTAATATCAATGAAAGCTCGGACAAGTTCAAAAACCAGCCAGATCGGACCAGTAACAGCGGAGTTATGGTCCTTGATTTAGTTAAAAATGCTATATTGCTATATTTTTTCTTCGTTAAGACGATAGGGCCTTCATTTTTCATCCTATCTTTACAAAACTCTACCACATTGTTAATATCAATGAAAGCTCGGACTAGTAACAGCAGAGTTATGGCCCTTGATTTAGTTAAAAATGCTATATTTTGCCTCGTTAAGACAATAGGGGCTTCATTGTTCATCCGATCTTTACCAAACTTTATCAGATTGCTAATGTCTTTGAAAGCTCAAACAAGTACGAAAACCAGCCATATCGGACCAGTAACAGTGGAGTTGTGGCCCTTGATTTAGTTAAAAATGCTACATTTTGCCTCGTTAAGACGATAGGGGCTTCATTGTTCATCCGATCTTTACCAAACTTGATCAGATTGTTAATATCAATGAAAGCTTGGACGATTTCGAAAACCATTCATATCAGACCAGTAACAGCGGAGTCATGACCCTTGATTTAGTTCAAAATGCTATATTTTGTCTCGTTAAGACGATAGGGCCTTCATTTTTCATCCTATCTTTACCAAACTTTACCACATTGTTAATATCAATGAAAGCACGGACAAAATCGAAAACCAGCCATATCGGACTTTTAACAGCGGAGTTATGGCCCTTGATTTAGTTAAAAATGCTATATTTTGCCTTGTTAAGATGATAAGGGCTTCATTGTTCATCTGATCTTTACCAAACTTTATCAGATTGTTAATATCAATGAAAGCTCGGACAAGTTCGAAAACCATCCATATCGGACCAGTAACAGCGGAGTTAATGCCCTTGATTTAGTTCAAAATGCTATATTTTGCCTCGTTAAGACGATAGGGCCTTCATTTTTCATCCGATCTTTACCAAACTTTATCAGATTGCTAATGTCTTTGAAAGCTCAAACAAGTTCGAAAACCAGCCATATCGGACCAGTAACAGTGGAGTTGTGGCCCTTGATTTAGTTAAAAATGCTACATTTTGCCTCGTTAAGACGATAGGGGCTTCATTGTTCATCCGATCTTTACCAAACTTTATCAGATTGTTAATATCAAAGAAAGCTCGGACAATTTCGAAAACCATTCATATCGGACCAGTAACAGCGGAGTCATGGCCCTTGATTTAGTTCAAAATGCTATATTTTGTCTCGTTAAGATGATAGGGCCTTCATTTTTAGCTCTACTGGCCGAAGGCCAGAAGAGCTTATGGGATGCCGAGTTGTCCGTCGTCCGTCCGTCGTCCGTCGTCGGCGTTAACTTTTGGCTCGTTAAGACGATAGGGCCTTCATTTTTAATCCGATCTTTACCAAACTTTACCACATTGTTAATATCAATGAAAGCTCGGACAAGTTCGAAAACCAGCCATATCGGACTAGTAACAGCGGAGTTATGGCCCTTGATTTAGTTAAAAATGCTATATTTTGCATCGTTAAGACGATAGAGGCTTCATTGTTCATCCGATCTTTACCAATCTTTATCAGTTTGTTAATGTTGTTGAAAGCTCGAACAATTTTGAAAAACAGCTATATCGGACCAGTAACAGCGGTGTTATGGCCCTTGATTTAGTTAAAAATGCTATATTTTGCCTCGTTAAGACGATAGGGGCTTCATTGTTCATCCGATCTTTACCAAATTTATCAGATTGTTAATATCAATGAAAACTCCGATAATTTCGAAAACCAGCTATATCGGACTAGTAACAATGGAGTTATGGCCCTTGATTTAGTTAAAAATGCTATATTTTGCCTCGTTAAGACGATAGGGGCTTCATTGTTCATCCGATCTTTACCAAATTTTATCAGATTGTTCATGTCGTTGAAAGCTCGAACAAGTTCGAAAACCAGCCATATCGGACCAGTAACAGCGGAGTTATGGCCCTTGATTTAGTTAAAATATATTTTCCCTCGTTAAGACGATAGGGTCTTCATTGTTCATCCGATCTTTACCAAAATTTATAAAGTTGTTAATATCAATGAAAGCTCGGACAAGTTCGAAAACCATTCATATCGGACTAGTAACAGCGGAGTTATGCCCTTGATTTAGTTCAAAATGCTATATTTTGCCTCGTTAAGACGATAGGGCCTTCATTTTTCATCCGATCTTTGCAAACTTTAGCAGATTTTATGACTTTCTTTTTTTCTATTATTGTTATTTTTATTTATTTTTTATTTTTTTTCATATTTTTTTTTTTATATATTTTTTTTTTTTTTTAGCTCTATGTTGGACTAGTCGGACCAGTAACAGAGGAGTTACGGCTCTTGATTTAGTTAAAAATGCTACATTTTGCCTCGTTAATATGGTGGGGCCTTCAATTTTTCATCTGATCTTTACCAAACTTTACCAGATTCTTTAGTTAAGGCCCTTGATTTAGTTAAAAAGCTGTTTTTTGCCCGAAAATTTCAAAAAAACGTAAATGGCAGTCAATCGCTTCATTGATGTTATAAGAGCCGTGTTAGCCAGTAGAGCGTCCACAGGCCCTCTGGGCCTCTTGTACATTCTATCTGTACCAAAACTTTACCACATTGTTAATATCAATGAAAGCGCGGACAAAATCGAAAACCAGCCATATCGGACTTTTAACAGCGGAGTTATGGCCCTTGATTTAGTTCAAAATGCTATATTTTGCCTTGTTAAGACGATAGGGGCTTCATTGTTCATCTGATCTTTACAAACTTTATCAGATTGTTAATATCAATGAAAGCTCGAACAAGTTCGAAAACCATCCATATCGGACCAGTAACAGCGGAGTTAATGCCCTTGATTTAGTTCAAAATGCTATATTTTGCCTCAAGACGATATGGCCTTCATTTTTCATCCGATCTTACCAAACTTCATCATATTGTTAATGTCAATAAAACTCGGTCAAGTTCGAAAACCAGCCAGATCGGACCAGTAACAGCGGAGTTATGGCCCTTGATTTTGTTAAAAATGCTATAATTTGCATCGTCATACGATAGAGCCTTCATTTTGCATCTGATCTTTACCAGATTTTCTGATTTTCTTTCCTTTTTTTTAAATTTTTTTTTTGAATTAGATTTGCTTTTAAAATTGATTTTTGTTAATTTTTTTTATTTTTTTTATTTTTTTTTTAATTTTTTAATTTTTTTTTATTTTTTTTTTCTTTTATTTTTTTTTGATATTTTTTTCGAATTTGTGTTTTTTTTTTAATTTTTGTTTAATTTGATTGTTGTTTGAATTTGATTTTTTTTTCTTCGATTTTTTTTTGTTTTTTTTATGTTTAATTTTTTTTTTTTTTTCTTATGAAATATTTTTTTCATTTTTTTTTTTTAGCTATATGTTTCATTGATGTTATAAGAGCCGTGTTAGCCAGTAGAGCGTCCACAGGCCCCTCTTGGGCCTCTTGTTTGTAGTTTCTAAAAGAATGATATAATCTATATTATAGAAGAATGTTTAAAAGTTAATTTATAACTAATTTTGCGTTGTTTGGGTCAATTTTATTACACATATTGCACGTAACGTCACATAGTTTTTGACGCCATCATGCCTTGGGGTTGTTTCCCATGACAATCAGTGATCAAACCCATTTTTCGGTATGATGTCACAGATTTTAAGAAGCTTTACTCCAAAACCATCGTAGGGACTATTCAGAAAAAGACCGATGGGTGGTGGTGGAGACTGGTTGCAAATATTTATTTCCTGTATATGGCTTGTTTTTTTTTTCTATAAAAACAAGTGGGTTTGTCATGTTTTAATTCTTTTTAATCTGAAGATTACCATGTTTGCATGAATAGTCCTGTTTTTATTAAACATTTTGGAAAGCGATTATAGAAACAGAATTCTTATTTCAGACATTGGCACGGCAGCTGGCCTGAGGTTTTGTTACGTGGGGTGTGTGAGTTTTCTTACGTTGCGCCAGATACAGTCTCACTGGCAAGCAAAAACACAGAAATATTCTACATCCACACAAATACTCGACTGGAAAGTAAGAATATCTGATGTCTTCATATGTATGGAAACAAACAATTTACGGCACTATACTGCCAGATAGTGCATACAGTAAAAACTGGTATATCTGACCAGATACCGACATCCTACCGTATGCGACCATGTGTCTTGGCACCGGCGAATCCTTATATGTTTCGTAACCAGAACCTGCTGTTTCTGGTATCCGACACTGTTTGCAGTCCCAACAGACATAATTATACGCAGTTAACACATAATTATCCGCCACACTTAATTATTGACCTTAACTGTATGAATTATTTTTTTAACGCCAAACTGTTTTTCACAAGTTAGGTGGATCATCTGTGACGGACATTTTAAAAAAGAAAGTTGTTTACGGTGAAGAATATATGAACATTGTGAACATTCCTAACAAGTGATAAACACATAATTCATTCTACTCTTGGTTTAGGCCACATAAAAAAATATGTGTGGTTCAGGTAAACCGGACCGAACCTATTTTAAGGGGCTGACCCTAAAACTTTTTATGCAAAAATTTAATAAAATTTAAAAAAAAATTGATAATGCAAAAAAAATCGAACTCAAGGTATAGTAATTTAATATATCATAATTTAATATATTAAATTCATTATCAGAATTAAATATTATTGTTGAGAAAGAAAAAAAAGCGGTACCTACCTACCCTATTTTTTTGCCACTGTTACCTGAACCACACATATTTTGTTTGGCCTTACCTTTATTATCCGACAAATAATGTCGGCACTGAGCGATGTCGAATATAGCAGGTTTCACTTTATTTTACAAAATTACACTCAGACTCCTCATGGACCAGGGCATGTAACTTAGTAAATTTTACCTTGACTTTTTGATGAAAAAGCAAGGTATTCTACACGTCGGTTAACCTTTTTACGTCGAGCTCACATCTCGGAAACCTCTAAGAAATTTAAAGAACCTACACATGTATTCACTTTCATAAGAGGAACTCATTCAGATAAGTGTCAACACTCTGTTTTAACAGAATTATGCCCCCTTTATAACTAGGAATTTATAAATAGTATTTTTTTCATTACATCTCCAAATCTCTTTAAAGAAATTCAATAAAACTTGGCGCATGTATTCAGTCATAAAAGAAACTCATGCAGACATTTAGTCCATAACTCTGTTATACATTAAAGCGGAATCATGCATCTTTTATTCTTAGTGTCAATTCTTACGGATGGTGGGAGGTGTACAGTACTGGTTATACTCTGAGGAAAAATGGGCAGGTCTACGTTTACCAAAAAATAGACCGTCCGTCATATATGGCCTTAAATGCGCTAACAATTACTTAAAAATGCCATTCAAACAAATAAACAATTTTTTTCTTAGGCTTTTAATTAGAACTCGTAATTCCCTTTAAAGAATTCACAGACACTTCACACATGCATTCACTGTGAGGAAAACAACTGGAAGTGACAAAGGTCATACTTCTGTTGCAATTATGCACCTTTTTTCAGCTTTGTTTCCCAATAAATAATCAATGCCTGGAAAGCATTGTTCTATGACAGCTCTTGAGTTTTACGTTCAAGTTTTGCGTTCAGGTCATTTTAGGATACTTCAATGGTTGTGATCCTAACCCAGTGCATACAATAATATTATTGTGACTAGCATTCATTTCATGTTGGAACATGTAGTAAGTTCTACTCTGAAGTTATTGCATTTATTTTGTTCTGGTCCCCTCAAATTACATACAGGAGATCGACCAAATGTTGACAACGTAACTCGGCACGAGTTGCACCCATTTAGACATTATTCATTTGTGTCGAACCGCAGTGTAGTCGAGGCATTTATAAATTCCTCAGAATTCCTGTGATATGATAAATGGTATTATGTGCTTCATATTAACCTGCAACTGTTGCCATGCATAATACATTCATTTTTGTATTTATCTATTATTTTGCTTTTCCAGAGTATTCATTCCCAAAAATGAAAATGAGGAGGCTCTACTTTTGTTGCTGATAGCTGAAGCTGTGGTAGGTGTCTTCAAATTACCTTTTAAACTAACTTTTTTCCAAAATACGCCCAAAATGTCACTATTTTTGAAACACTTTCAATACTGTCACTTTTTCCTAAATACCCCTCGTTTTTTCCCCCAAAATACCTCTTAGTATATCACTTTCCCCCCAAATAGATGATCTGATTCTATATAACACCATGTTTTTTTTCCAGGCAACAAGGGAGGCAATTCTAAATCGTACAGTGGAGCACAAGGAAGGAAGAATACACACATTCCATAATGCGTCTGCCGTGTATGATCTACTGGCTATATCGCTGGTCAAGAGGGCCCAGTTCCATAAGCTTGTAGATGTACGTATAGTTATAATCTGATATGTTTCATTGTAATATAAATACTGGCATGTGTCGATATGATAGCGAACAGCAAACAGTCGTGTTCTACCACCACAGTACTTAAAGCATTTCACAAAATGGCATCCTTTTTACCCATTGCTCTCAATACCTTTTGCGAATGTTAGGTAATGGTTTTTTTTTTTAGTTCTACTGGCCAAAGGCCAGGCGAGCCTATGCGATCACTTTTCGTCCGTCTGTTAGCAATTTTATAAAATCGACAACTCCTCTGAAACCGCTTGAAGGATTTTGATGAAACTTCATCACAATATTGCTTTGGAGGGCCCCTCTCAGATTTGTGTTTTTCATGGCCGCCAGTCATCCAAGATGGCTGCCATGGCTAAAACTAGGTCAAATTTAAGGAATTTTCAAACGACAGCTCCTCCGAAACCACTTATTCCATTCTTGTGAAATATCATAAACATGTTCCTTGGGTTGGCCTCTATCGAGTTTGTGTTTTTCATTATCGTCGAATAATCAAAATGGATTTTGATGAAACTTCATTACACTGATTTTTAGGATAGTCCCTCTCAGATTTGAGTTTTTAGCGGCCGCTAGTCATCCAAGATGGCCGCCATGTCTGAAACTAGGTCAAATTTAAGGAAATTTCAAACAACACTTATTCCATTCTTGTGAGATATCATAAACATGTTCCTTGGGTTAGCCTCTATCAAGTTTGTGTTTTTCTTTATCGTCGAATAATCAAAGGGGCCGCCACAGGGACCCAAAGTTTACATAGAGTTATATAGGAAAAGGCTAAAAATGACATCTCTGAAACCTCTTGAAGGATTTTAATGAAACTTAATCACTATGATCTTTGGGTTAGTCCCCCTCAGATTTGTGTTTTTGGGGCCTCCATTCATCCATGATGGCCACCATGGCTAAAATTAGGTCAAATTTAAGAAAATTTCAAAAAACATCTCCTCCAAAACCACTTATTCCATTCTTGTGAGATATCATAAACATGTTCCTTGGGTTAGCCTCTATCAAGTTTGTGTTTTTCGTTATTGTCGAATAATCAAAATGGCCGCCACAGCGACCCAAAGTTTACATAGAGTTATATAGGAAAAGGCTAAAAATTACATCTCTGAAACCTCTTGAAGGATTTTGATAAAACTTATTAATCACAATGATCTTTGGGTTAGTCCCCCTCAGATTTGTGTTTATGGGGCCTTTTCAAGGCCTGTTTGTAGCATGGCCGACACAGGGATTGCCTGGTCTGTCATCGTGAAGAATATCTGGATAGTCATAAAAATTACTGTTGTATACTTAATTGTCATAATAAGTGAGAAAGTGTTGATCCTTACAGATGACGGGAGGTATACAGAACTGGTTCTACCCTGAAAAAAGAGAGTGGTCTGCCTCCACCACAACAAAATGGAACGCCATATATAGCCTAAATGCGCTGAAAATGACGCAAAACACCACCAATTCATGTGATTTGTCTTGTCAAATAAAATGTGTTTTATAATTATGAAATGTATATTTCAGTCCTTTGAAAAGGCTATGAAGTTTTCATTTGAAGAGTACCATATATGGCACCAATTTGCAAACTCGCTCATCTGTGACAGACAGGTAAGTGTTTGTGGGCTAACATGAGTGCCATAGAGCCTTTGTATTGATATTTAATAACTAGTATGTATGTGTATGCTTCCTCTACAGTAAGAGGGAGCCCTACAGGTATGAGGCAGTGCCATAGACTTTGTATTGATATGTAATGTCTAGTAAGTACATGCATGCTTCCCCTACAGTGTGAGAGAGCCCTACAGGTGCTGAGGGAGTGATGAGAGGGCTCTACTGGTGTTGAGGCAGTGCCATAGACTTTGTATTGATATGTAATGTCTAGTATGTACATGCATGCTTCCCCTACAGTATGAGGGAGCTCTACAGGTGCTGAGGGAGTGATGAGAGGGCTCTACTGGTGTTGAGGCAGTGCCATAGACTTTGTATTGATATGTAATGTCTAGAAGGTACATGCATGCTTCCCCTACAGTGTGAGGGAGCTCTACAGGTGCTGAGGGAGTGATGAGAGGGCTCTACTGGTGTTGAGGCAGTGCCATAGACTTTGTATTGATATGTAATGTCTAGTAAGTACATGCATGCTTCCCCTACAGTGTGAGGGAGCTCCACAGGTGCTGAGCGAGTGATGAGAGGGCTCTACTGGTGTTGAGGGAGTGTCATAGTCTTTGTATTGATATTTAATGTCTAGTATGTACGTGCATGCTTTCTCTACAGTGTGAGAGAGTGATGAAAGAGCTCTACTGGTGTTGAGGCAGTGCCATAGACTTTGTATTGATATGTAATGTCTAGTAAGTACATGCATGCTTCCCCTACAGTGTGAGAGAGCCCTACAGGTGCTGAGGGAGTGATGAGAGGGCTCTACTGGTGTTGAGGCAGTGCCATAGACTTCGTATTGATATGTAATGTCTAGTAAGTACATGCATGCTTCCCCTACAGTGTGAGAGAGCCCTACAGTGTGCTGAGGGAGTGATGAGAGGGCTCTACTGGTGTTGAGGCAGTGCCATAGACTTTGTATTGATATGTAATGTCTAGTAAGTACATGCATGCTTCCCCTACAGTGTGAGGGAGCTCTACAGGTGCTGAGCGAGTGATGAGAGGGCTCTACTGGTGTTGAGGGAGTGTCATAGTCTTTGTATTGATATTTAATGTCTAGTATGTACGTGCATGCTTCCTCTACAGTGTGAGAGAATGAATGAATGAATGGTGTTTTACGGCACGTCGACACATAAATAGGCCATATTGTGCGCAAAAAAATGATGAAAATGAAGAATTAATTAAAAATTAATGTTAATATATAAAGATAAAATTATTAAAAAATAAGGGATGATAAGGTGTAATATAAAGTATGTATGTAAATCAACAAATGCCCGTCAACGGGTATATAAACAAGTATAAATATATAAGAACACATTACAATGATTTATATAGTCTGATCTCTTTGAGGAAATCTAAAACAAGACTAAAATCTACAGTATCATATAACTCTTTCATAGTATTTACATTGTAGTACCTTTGACGCATAGGATCAAAGTCTACACATTCCAATAAGATGTGTTTGACCGTTAACGGTGCAAAGCAGGGTATACATTCTGGTAATTGCTCACCTTGTAATAAATATGAATGAGTATAACGTGTATGCCCTATCCTGCACCGGGCTAGTATAACTTCCTCTCGACGAATGGGTCTAGTAGAAGAACGCCATTACAGTGTGAGAGAGTGATGAAAGAGCTCTACTGGTGTTGAGGCAGTGCCATAGACTTCGTATTGATATGTAATGTCTAGTATGTACATGCATGCTTCCTCTACAGTGTGAGGGAGCTCTACAGGTGCTGAGCGAGTGATGAGAGGGCTCTACTGGTGTTGAGGGAGTGTCATAGTCTTTGTATTGATATGTAATGTCTAGTATGTACATGCATGCTTTCTCTTCAGTATGAGAGAGTCCTACAGGTGTGAATGGAGTACAATTGACTTTGTATTTGAGAAATAAAATGAACATAATACATTGCATTATATGCCCAAACTAAGAAAATACCCATCTTCATCTTGTTTGGCACTATTTAAAATTGTTGCTTGAACGTAACGTTGCTTTAAAATAACGGTTGAAAGACATGACATCAGAGGTCTTGATAGGAAAAAACCTCCTCTGACAGTAACCAATCAACATTGAGTATTTCAATAAACTATGTTAGATTGATATTTAACATGAGTGCTTCCTCCACAGTATGAGAAGATGCTACAGGTGCTGACAGAGTGCCATAGACTAAATGTATTGATATTTAACATGAGTGCTTCCTCCACAGTACGAGAGGGCGCTACCGGTGCTGACAGAGTGCCATAGACTAAATGTATTAATATTTAACATGAGTGCTTCCTCCACAGTATGAGAGGGTGCTACCGGTGCTGACAGAGTGCCATAGACTAAATGTATTGATATTTGACATGAGTGCTTCCTCCACAGTATGAGAGGGTGCTACCGGTGCTGACAGAGCGCCATAGACTAAATGTATTGATATTAACATGAGTGCTTCCTCCACAGTACGAGAGGGCGCTACCGGTGCTGACAGAGTGCCATAGACTGAGACCCAAACTTGTTATACCTATACTACAGGCAGCAAAAATTTGCTACGAACATTTACATAAGGTATGCTTTATCTTTCTGTTGACATATAGTCAAACCTGCTTTAAAGGGACGATGTCCGTAACTTTTAGCTTATAAAACACACACTAATTATTTTTGCAAACATTACACACTAAACATTATTGAATATTTACTAATTAAAAGCAAGATTGTTTGACGGAATTCAATTGCGGTACAAAAAAAAGAATAACCGCTTTTGGGCGTTTGAACTCGCAGCCCAAACTAAAATTACACTCGCGGTAGTAATAGTGTGCGTGAGTGTGAAGTAGCCGACATCGCTCCTACCTGAGCTAACCGGGCTATACATATTACGCAATACATACTATGGTGAAAACCTAATGCGCTAATGGAAGTCACGTGATTGCAGAAAAGGTAAATAAGGTGGGTCACACTTTATTTACAAATAATAAAAACTTCTTTTTTTCAAACCCACGAATGTATTACTACATTCTTCCTAGGGTCTATGTTCATGTTTTCGTGTATACATTTCACTATAAAAGTCAGACGGTTATTTGGTTATGCTCAATCTGCTCACTTATGGACAGTGTCCCTTTAAGAGACCGCCGTTTTAGTTCCCAGTTGTAATGCTTTAAAGGAACTACCTAACTTGCCAAACAACAGCAAAATTACACAACAAAAGTGTTTATCAAAACTTTATCCAGGTGTTCAGGTCATATAATAATTGATATTTGTGCCGCTAAAAAGCAATGGTTTTAATATTCACGGTTTGTTCAAATACCTGTGATTGAATGTGCGTAAAATAAATTACGATATAAGTTGGTAACTTAATTCGACTTCCAGTTTTGGGGTTTGGTCTGGCTGGTTAAAGCCATTTATATTGTGTCAATTGAGTTTAGATTCTCACAATATTTAAGTTATATATATATACCACATAGTCAGTAGGTTTAGAAACGATGTACACATGTTGTAAAATTTGGATTTTGTTGGTGGATAGCTACTTTAAATCGAAATGCACCTGTATGAAGAGATCACAGATAAGCGACCACATGCAATGTTTTTTATTTCATACAATATAATATAGAGGATATTTGTTATTTTGGAGTGAACAACAGATTTTATTTCATATTTATATTTTCACGAATGCGAAGTTATTCTTGACAAAACAACAAGTTTTCTTTTTATTTTATGATTTTACAAACAGTTTTTTTAGGGAAACTACGGTAGAATAACAAGGGAGGCAATCCAAGCCGCTTTATCTATACATTTTTTGCCAGACTACAAAAAATAGTGCAAAGATATTTCATTTATACCCAAATAGATTTTTTTTTAAAATTTATTTATATTGGCAGTCATTTCCTTTTAACTTTTAAAATCCATTTCAAATCATTGCTTGAACAGAAAAATGGTAGTACCAGCAGCTACTGTGAAAAATAACACTTTTATTTCACTGATAAAACACAGTATTCATTGCTTTTCATAAAAAATAAATTGTTATAATTGTCATTCAAATTTTTGATGACATGTTTATGTAACGGTTAAGCATACTTGCCTGGAAAGAAAGAGGTCCGTGGTTCAGTTTCCGGCTGCGGCTCGCCGATTATTGAAATGACAATTGTTCTGAATGTTTAATAATTTTGTTTCCTTGTTAGATGCAATATAGTACTTGTGCAGTTCAATTTAGTTTCTTTTTTTTTTACGTTTTGGTTCATCAGTTTGACGAGGGCATTAATTTCTCCGTGATGGCTCTGGAGGCAGGTGATGATCACCCGATGGCAGCACGTGCGCACGTGGCTCTCGGTATTGGGTATAGTCAGAAAGCACTTGAGATGAAGTTGAAGGCAGATAGGCAGGATTACCACAGCAGGGCGCTCAAAGCATTCCAGAGGTGAGTCATTGGGATTTATATACATACTAAAAAAGAAAATAGGGTTTAAAGTTGCATTTAAATTAGTTGTAGCAATAAATATAGTAGGAGATGAAAAGGGAAATGATGCTAATCCTTCAGACAGGCTACAAGCTGGTAGTAGATTCATGCATATATATAAAAATGTGCTACATTCTTTAGTACGATTGCATTGCCATGCACTTGCATCAATGCACTGATATTTTGATGTACTTTGTCATGCGTTGGACATGTTGGAGGTCTTGAACAAAATAAAAGTGTGTATATATGTTAAGGAATATCGTGTATGTTGCTACTGCTGATATATGTTTAAACCAATGGAATATCGTGTATGTTGCTACATATATATTTAAACCAATGGAATATCGTGTATGTTGCTACTGCTGATGTATGTTTAAACCAATGGAATATGGTGTATGTTGCTACATATATATTTAAACCAATGGAATATCGTGTATGTTGCTACATATATGTTTAAACCAATGGAATATCGTGTATGTTGCTACTGCTGATATATGTTTAAACCAATGGAATATCGTGTATGTTGCTACTGCTGATATATATTTAAACCAATGGAATATCGTGTATGTTGCTACTGCTGATATATATTTAAACCAATGGAATATCGTGTATGTTGATACTGCTGATATATGTTTAAACCAATGGAATATCGTGTATGTTGCTACTGCTGATATATGTTTAAACCAATGGAATATCGTGTATGTTGCTACTGCTGATATATGTTTAAACCAATGGAATATCGTGTATGTTGCTACTGCTGATATATGTTTAAACCAATGGAATATCGTGTATGTTGCTACTGCTGATATATGTTTATACCAAGGGAAATACAAGGATGGAAATAAACATGGCCCAATTTTAATTTATTATTATCATAACTTGGGGAAAGTTTTTTCACGTCTGTGATATGGTTCTAAATATTGCTTTACAATATTGAAACATGGATTTAAAAGTCTCTTAAATATTTCACATTCTTTACTTGCAAAATTGATAAGGATATGCTTAATATGTATTTTTTACCAGCATTTGTATTTAACAATATATTTGTGATTACCAGGGCCCATATTCTAGATCCAAATGACTATCTGTCGTTGTTCCACCTCGCCTTACAGATGGCCATCCTCAGACAGGTATTTATAACTTATACTGCTCAAAGACTATCTGTCGTTGTTCGACCTTGCCTTACAGATGGCCATCCTTAGACAGGTATTTATAACTTATACTGCTCAATGACTATCTGTCGTTGTTCCAACTCGCCTTACAGATGGCCATCCTTAGACAGGTATTTATAACTTATACTGCTCAATGACTATCTGTCGTTGTTCCACCTCGCCTTACAGATGGCCATCCTCAGACAGGTATGTATAATTTATACTGCTCACACCTTCTTGCCTTACAGATGGCCATCCTCAGACAGGTATTTATAACTTATACTGCTCACACCTCGCCTTACAGATGGCCATCCTCAGACAGGTATTTATAACTTATACTGCTCACACCTCGCCTAACAGATGGCCATCCTCAGACAGGTATTTATAACTTATACTGCTCACATCTGGCCTTACAGATGGCCATCCTCAGAAAGGTATGTATAACTTATACTGCTCACACCTCGCCTTACAGATGGCCATCCTCAGACAGGTATGTATAACTTATACTGCTCACACCTCGCCTTACAGATGGCCATCCTCAGACAGGTATGTATAACTTATACTGCTCACACCTCGCCTTACAGATGGCCATCCTCAGACAGGTATTTATAACTTATACTGCTCACACCTCGCCTTACAGATGGCCATCCTCAGACAGGTATGTATAACTTATACTGCTCACACCTCGCCTTACAGATGGCCATCCTCAGACAGGTATTTATAACTTATACTGCTCACACCTCGCCTTACAGATGGCCATCCTCAGACAGGTATGTATAACTTATACTGCTCACACCTCGCCTTACAGATGGCCATCCTCAGACAGGTATTTATAACTTATACTGCTCACACCTCGCCTTACAGATGGCCATCCTCAGACAGGTATGTATAACTTATACTGCTCACACCTCGCCTTACAGATGGCCATCCTCAGACAGGTATTTATAACTTATACTGCTCACACCTCGCCTTACAGATGGCCATCCTCAGACAGGTATGTATAACTTATACTGCTCACACCTCGCCTTACAGATGGCCATCCTCAGACAGGTATGTATAACTTATACTGCTCACACCTCGCCTTACAGATGGCCATCCTCAGACAGGTATGTATAACTTATACTGCTGTATGTATAACTTATACTGCTCACACCTCGCCTTACAGATGGCCATCCTCAGACAGGTATGTATAACTTATACTGCTCACACCTCGCCTTACAGATGGCCATCTTCAGAAAGGTATGTATAACTTATACTGCTCAATGACTATCTGTCGTTGTTCCACCTCGCCTTACAGCTGGCGATCCTCAGACAGGTATGTATAACTTATACTGCTCACACCTCACCTTACAGATGGCCATCCTCAGACAGGTATGTATAACTTTTACTGCTCACACCTTGCCTTACAGATGGCCATCCTCAGACAGGTATGTATAACTTATACTGCTCACACCTCGCCTTACAGATGGCCATCCTCAGACAGGTATTTATAACTTATACTGCTCCCATCTCGCCTTACCGATGGCGAACCTCAGACAGGTATTTATAACTTACACTGCTCAAACCTCGCCTTACAGATGGCCATCCTCAGACAGGTATTTATAACTTATACTGCTCACACCTCGCCTTACAGATGGCCATCTTCAGAAAGGTATGTATAACTTATACTGCTCAATGGTTATCTGTCGTTGTTCCACCTCGCCTTACAGATGGCCATCCTCAGACAGGTATTTATAACTTATACTGCTCACACCTCACCTTACAGATGGCCATCCTCAGACAGGTATGTATAACTTTTACTGCTCACAGCTCGCCTTACAGATGGCCATCCTCAGACAGGTATGTATAACTTTTACTGCTCACACCTCGCCTTACAGATGGCCATCCTCAGACAGGTATTTATAACTTATACTGCTCACATCTGGCCTTACAGATGGCCA
Source organism: Cyrtodaria siliqua (assembly GCA_037043455.1). Taxonomy (NCBI): domain Eukaryota; kingdom Metazoa; phylum Mollusca; class Bivalvia; order Adapedonta; family Hiatellidae; genus Cyrtodaria; species Cyrtodaria siliqua. The sequence continues at coordinate 49,730 of JAWPHD010012643.1, forward strand.
TCCTCAGACAGGTATGTATAACTTATACTGCTCAATGACTATCTGTCGTTGTTCCACCTCGCCTTACAGATGGCCATCCTCAGACAGGTATGTATAACTTATACTGCTCAATGACTATCTGTCGTTGTTCCACCTCGCCTTACAGATGGCCATCCTCAGACAGGTATTTATAACCTATACTGCTCAATGACTATCTGTCGTTGTTCCACATTGCCTTACAGATGGCCATCCTCAGACAGGTATTTATAACCTATACTGCTCAATCAATACTATTTATTCACACCCTTTTGTATGGCTTACATAAATCTATTCATATTCTATAAAAGTGATATCGTTTTACTCAATTGTTAATCAGTTCAAACTTAATACCATCATCACCATCATCATCAACAGCAGCAGCTGCAGAAGTAGCAGCAGCAGCAGCAGCAGCAGCAGCAGCAGCAGCAGCAGCATCTTCGTGATTATTATTGCCTAAGTGTGATGCATTGCTTAAGATCACAAGTGATGGTGCGGATGATGATGATGATGATGGTGATGATAATGATGATAATGATAATGATAAGATGATGATGATGCTTTGTCTTTAAAGGGGATGTAACGACACAGCCAAACTGCCGTTTTATTGAGAGTTCTGAAAAACTTGCAAAAAGGGTGACAGAATTATCAAAATCGGATGATAAACAAAAACGATATGACCATTTGAAGGTTTTACTAAAATGGATATGGGAGTTTCCATTTTGAAAATTTCCATATGGCCATATATGGAATATTGATAAAAATCATTTAAAGCAAAGCAACTCACTGCAAATGAATGCAAACTCCATAACTGGGCATATAAAGCATTATTTCCATTAGTTATACATATTCTCATAGTTACTTCAATTTGTTCCCATATAAATGAGTAATTTTTCATATTTATCCCTATTCCATATATGGTCATTTAGAACTGTGATGTCATAGCTCTAAAAATGGTGGCTTCCATATCCGTTTCAACAGCACCTTCAAGCGATCATATCTTCTTTGTTTATCATAATAATTCATTGATAATTCTTACACCATTTTCCAAGTTTTTCAGAACTCTTAATAATAAAGATTGTTTGGCTGTGTCGCTATATACCCATTAATAATGATATACAGATAGAGGAGGCGGTGAAGTACACGAAGCTGGCCCTCAAGTACTTCAGTGATCACATCCACTCTCTGCATCTGTTGGTGCTGCTACTGACGGCTCAGAAAGAGTTTCAGGGTGCCATGGATCTTGTTGTGGCTGCCCTCGAAGAATATCCAGATAATATCAGGTACCTTTCTTTACTTGTGTTTTCCAGTTTCATATGTAACTTTTAAGGCATTCTGTTAAAAACCACAGTAGTATGTTTTACATAGATTTGTGATAGTTGAACATTTGAAAGTCAATATTTGTATAACTTATTTTTAAATAAAATCAAATGTCCGGTTTTCACATAACTAACATGTTGGTCTCTTAAGCAGGTGGTGTCTGAATAGATTTAACGTGGTCTGTTAAGCAGACTTTTACAACATTTTTTGATTCATGCCTCAGAGACTAAAACTTTTCTGCATTTCCGTTAAAAATTGCTTGTCAAGAGACAATTTACTAATCAAACTTTATTTCAAGGGCATTTTTATTCCCTGCCACAAAAGTAGAATGGGCTTTAAGGGTTACCCTTGTTTGTCAGTCTGTCTGTATGAAAAATCTTTTACATTCAAGTTTTTCGTTAGTCCATTTTTATGACTGACAGCGCTAACACAGGGCAACCATGTCCTATTGACACATTTTCTAGTTAAACATGTTATAAGTACAGGATCTTACCTGAGTACTCATTCATTATTGAATTATTAAATGAGTTGGCAAAATGATATAATGCGAGGCTCTTATATCATTTTTGCTAACGAGTTTAATAAATTCATTAATGAATGAGAACCAATGTTAGATTCTTTTTATCACCTAACTCACATATTGACTTTTATTGCATTTTGCCTGTCGCTTTCAAACGCGAAACCGACATAAACCGCGGGAATTGGATCATAGTCATTATCTATTTTTTTTGACAGCGCATACTCGGTTTATATGCATACTTATATAACTAGTGGTATATTGATAATATAGAATGGTGTTATTCCTCTCCCATACCTAAGTTATGTGATAAAGCCATCTAAAAGATAAATTGTAAAGGCATTTTGTAATAAGAGCCGCCTGCCTGACAAGGCCTCTATCTTTTCAGCTGAACTTAAGGCAACTGAACTTGCCTTAAATTATATTCAGGAATCTGATGATGACCATTTTGTAATCTTTTCTGATTCCCTTTCATCTCTTCAAGCACTGGGTAATATGAAACATGATAACCCAGTTGTGCTTCAACTTTTAGAAAAGTACAATTCTCTTATAATTGATAATGTTATTATTTTCTGCTGGCTTCCAAGCCATGTAGGAATACGTGGTAATGATAGAGCTGATAGTGCTGCTAAGGCAGCATTAGATTTACATATATCTAATACCAAATTACCTTATACTGATTTTAAAAGTTGTATTAACACATATATTCGTAACTCTTGGCAAACCGCTTGGGATTTGTCAGTTAACAATAAACTCCATTCAATTAAACCGTTACTCGGAGAATGGCGTTCATCTAGTAGACCCGTTCGTCGAGAGGAAGTTATCCTAGCCCGGTGCAGGATAGGGCATACACGTTATACTCATTCATATTTATTACAAAGTGAACATTTACCAGAATGTATACCCTGCTTTGCACCGTTAACGGTCAAACACATCTTATTGGAATGTGTAGACTTTGATCCTATGCGTCAAAGGTACTACAATGTTAATACTATGAAAGAGTTATTTGATACTGTAGATTTTAGTCTTGTTTTAGATTTCCTGAAAGAGATCAGAATATATAAATCACTGTAATGTGTTTTTATATATATTTACTTGTTTATATACCCGTTGACGGGCATTCGTTGATTTACATACATAGTTTATATTACACCTTATCATCGCTTATTTTTTAATAGTTTTATCTTTATATATTTAATTAATACTTCATTTCTTCATTTTTCATCAATTTTTGCGCACAATATGACCTATTTATGTGTCGACGTGCCGTAAAACACCATTCATTTATTCATTTTGTAATAACAATATAATTTTTGTTATAACAATATAATTGATACATGCTGATTTCGTTATTTCAGCCTTTTACTAACCAAGTCCAAGATAGAGGAGGTCCTTCTGGGGCCAGAAGTGGCCCTCAATACATGCAAGAATATGATGAAACTCTGGAAGACATTCCATGCAATAAACGAAGAGTAAGTATTTCAATAAATTGTTTTGTTCTTCAAATTTAAAGGAACACTGGGCAATCTCAAACTTGTGGCATCCCGTTAGTTATCTACATTACTCACATAAACTTGTGGCATCCCGTTAGTTATCTGCATTACTCACATAAACTTGTGGCATCCCGTTAATTATCTACATTACTCACATAAATGTGTGGCATCCTGTTAGTTATCTGCATTACTCACATAAACTTGTGGCATCCCGTTAGTTATCTACATTACTCACATATTTGCAATCATTATTAATACTTATTTGAATAGTGCAAAGCAAATTGTTTTTGCATATTACTACATTTTGATTGACTTGTTTTTGCATATTACTACATTTTGATACATTTTGATTTACTTGTTTTTGCATATTACTACATTTTGATTTACTTGTTTTTGCAAATTAATGCATTTTGATTTACTTGTTTTTGCATATTACTACATTTCGATTTACTTGTTTTTGCATATAACTACATTTTGATTTACTTGTTTTTGCATATTACTACATTTTGATTTACTTGTTTTTGCATATTACTACATTTTGATTTACTTGTTAGCTCTACTGGCCAAGGGCCAGCAGAGCTTATGGGATGGTGTGTTGTCCGTCTTCCGTCGTCCAACGTCCGTCCGTTAACTTTTCTTCAAACGACTTCTCCTCAGAAACCGCTTGGCTAATTTTGACCAAACTTCACATGGATGATCCTTAGATGAATGCTTTTTAGATTTGTTAAAATTAGGTCAGCCCTACATCCAAGAGGGTTGCCATTACCATATATGGTCAAAACCTTAAAAAATCTTCTTCTCCAGAACCGCTGGACAGATTTCAACAGCTTCTCTTTTAAAATGATCGCCAATGCCTAGACTATCAATTTTGTTCAAATAACGTCCACAGGGTCAAAAATGGCCGTGCCCCGGGGTCCAAAGTTTGTATATTGAGGTTTTACATGTTTTTCATATAGACATATAGGAAAAAACTTTAAAAATCTTCTTCTCTGAAACCACAAGGCACAGAGCTCTCATGTATGACATGTAGCATCAGGTTATGGTCCTCTACTAAGTTTGTTCAAATGGTGACGCTGGGGTCAAATTTGTCCCCGCCCCGGGGGTCACAGTTTTACATAGACTTATATTGTATTTTTAAAAAAAAAATCTTCTTCTCGGAAACTACAACAGCCACAGGTTTGATATTTTGCATTTACTATAAGCTTATGGTCCTTTACCAAGTTTGTTCAAATGGTGACCCTGGGATTACATTTGGCCCTGCCCCAAGCGTCACATGTTTTACATAGACATGTATAGGGAAAAACTTAAAAAATCTTCTTTTCTGAAACTGCAAGAGCCAGAGGTTTAATATTTTGCATTTGCTATAAGCTTGTGGTCCTCTACCAAGTTTGTTCAAATGGTGACATTTAGACGCACCCCGGGGGTCACAGTTTTACAGGCTTGTATAGGGAAAAACTGAAAAAAATCTTGTTCTCTGGAACCGCATGGCACAGAGTTCTCATGTATTACATGTAGCATCAACTTATGGTCCTAAGTTTGTTCAATGAAGACCCTGGGGTCAAATTTGTCCTCGCCCCGAGGGGCACAGTTTAACATAGACTTCTATAGGATTTTTTTTTTAAAAATCTTCTTCTCGGAAACTACAAGAGCCAGAGGTTTGATATTTTACATTTATTATAAGCTTATAGTCCTTTACCAAGTTTGTTCAAATGGTGACCCTGGGGTCACATTTGGCCCCGCCCCAAGGGTCACATGTTTTACATAGACATGTATAGGGAAAAACTTAAAAAATCTTCTTCTCTGAAACTGCAAGAGCCAGAGGTTTAATATTTTGCATTTGCTATAAGCTTATGGTCTTTATTTTTTTTTAATTTTTTTTTTTTTTTGGATATTTTTTTATTTTTAGCTCTACTGATCAGAGATCAGCAGAGCTTATGCCGTGGTGCGGCGTCCGTCGTCCGTCTGTCCGTCCGTCCGTCTGTCTGTCTGTCCGTCCGTCCGTTAACTTTTATTTGTAGCGACTACTCCTCTGAAACTACTGGATGGATATTCATAAAACTTTACAGAAATGTTGCCCATGAAGTCTAGTTGATCCTAGCAAAAATTCATGTTGATGTGAAATCCAAGATGGCCGCCAAAGCTTAAAATAGATTTTTTAAATTCAAGTTTGTAGCGACTACTTCTTGAAAACTATAAGTGATATTGATATGGGACTTTTTCTAAAATGATCAGCATGACATGATGTTGGTCCTTGTCGAAAATCGTTTTGATTTGACGTTAAACGTGGCTGCCAGCGGCCATCTTTGTTTACATAGTGTTATATAATGAAAACTTGTAGCGACTACTCCTCTGAAACTACTTGACGGATTTTCATGAAACTTCACAGGAATGTTGCTCTTGATGTCTAAATGATCCTAGCAAAATTTCAGGTCGGCCGGAAATTCAAGATGGCCGCCACGGCTAAAAATAAATTTTCAAAATACAAGTTTGTAGCGACTACTTCTTGAAAACTATACGTGATATTGATATGGGACTTTTTCTAAAATGATCAGCATGACATGATGTTGGTCCTTATCAAAAATCGTTTTGATTCGACGTTAAACGTGGCTGCCAGCGGCCATCTTTGTTTACATAGAGTTATATAGTAAAAACTTGTAGCGACTACTCCTCTGAAACTACTTGGCGGATTTTCATGAAACTTTACAGGAATGTTGCTCTTAATGTCTAATTGATCCTAGCAAAATTTCAGGTCGGCGGGAAATTCAAGATGGCCGCCATGGCTAAAAATAGATTTTCAAAATACAAGTTTGTAGCGACTACTTCTTGAAAACTATAAGTGATATTGATATGGGACTTTTTCTAAATGATCAGCATGACATGATGGTTATCCGAGTCGAACATTATTTTGATTTAACATTAAACATGGCTGCCAGTGGCCATCTTTGTTTACATAGAGTTATATAATGAAAACTTGTAGCGACTACTCCTCTGAAACTACTTGACGGATTTTCATGAAACTTCACAGAACTGTTGCTCTTGATGTCTAATTGATCCTAGCAAAATTTCAGGTCGGCCGGAAATTCAAGATGGCCGCCATGGCTAAAAATAGATTTTCAAAATGCAATTTTGTAGCGACTACTTCTTGAAAACTATAAGTGATATTGATTGGGACTTTTTCTAAAATGATCAGCATTACATGATGTTGGTCATTGTCAAAAATCATTTTGATTAGATGTTAAACATGGCTGTCCGCGGCCATCTTTGTTTACATAGAATTATATAATGAAAACTTGTAGCGACTACTCCTCTGAAACTACTTGACGGATTTTCATGAACTTCACAGGAATGTTGCTCTTGATGTCTAATTGATCCTAGCAAAATATCAGGTCGGCCGGAAATTCAAGATGGCCGCCACGGCTAAAAATAATTTTTCAAAAAACAAGTCTGTAGCGACTTCTTCCTGAAATCAAAATCAATCAGTAGAGCTTCAAGGTCATTGACCTCTTGTTTTGAATATATTTTATTTTATTTTTGAATGATTTTTTTTGAAATGTTTTTTTGAATTATTTTTTTGATTTTTTTTTTTTTTTTTTAGCTCTAAGTTGGACCAGTCGGACCAGTAACAGAAGAGTTATGGCTCTTGATTTAGTTAAACATGCTATATTTTGCCTCGTTAATACAGTAAGGCCTTCATTTTTCATCTGATCTTTACCAGATTCTTTAGTTATGGCCCTTGATTTAGTTAAAAAGCTGTTTTTTGCCATAGACTTTCAAAAAAACGTAACTGGCAGTCACTCACTTCATTGATGTTATAAGAGCCGTGTAAGCCAGTAGAGCTTCCACAGGCCCTCTTGGGCCTCTTGTTTTTGCATATTAATACATTTTGATTTACTTGTTTTTGCATATTACTACATTTTGATTTTATTTATTTTTGCATATTACTACATTTTGATACATTTTGATACATTTTGATTTAATTGTTTTTGCATATTACTACATTTTGATTTTGTTTATTTTTGCATATTAATACATTTTGATACATTTTGATTTACTTGTTTTTGCATATTACTGCATTTTGATTTACTTGTTTTTGCATATTACTACATTTTGATTTACTTGTTTTTGCATATTAATGCATTTTGATTTACTTGTTTTTGCATATTAATACATTTTGATTTTATTTATTTTTGCATATTACTACATTTTGATACATTTTGATTTACTTGTTTTTGCATATTAATGCATTTTGATTTACTTGTTTTTGCATATTAATACATTTTGATTTTATTTATTTTTGCATATTACTACATTTTGATACATTTTGATTTACTTGTTTTTGCTTATTACTACATTTTAATTGACTTGTTTTTGCATATTACTACATTTTTATTTACTTGTTTTTGCATATTAATGCATTTTGATTTACTTGTTTTTGCATATTACTACATTTTGATTTACTTGTTTTGCATATTACTACATTTTGATACATTTTGATTTACTTGTTTTTGCATATTACTACATTTTGATTTACTTGTTTTTGCATATTAATGCATTTTGATTTACTTGTTTTTGCATATTACTACATTTTGATACATTTTCATTAACTTGTTTTTGCATATTACTACATTTTGATTGATTTGTTTTTGCATATTAATGCATTTTGATTTACTAGTTTTTGCATATTACTACATATTGATTTACTTGTTTTTGCATATTAATACATTTTGATTGACTTGTTTTTGCATATTAATACATTTTGATACATTTTGATTTACTTGTTTTTGCATATTACTACATTTTGATTGACTTGTTTTTGCATATTACTACATTTTGATTTACTTGTTTTTGCATATTACTACATTCTGATTGACTTGTTTTTGCATATTAATACATTTTGATTGACTTGTTTTTGCATATTAATACATTTTGATTTACTTGTTTTTGCATATTACTACATTTTGATTGACTTGTTTTTGCATATTACTACATTTTGATTGACTTGTTTTTGCATATTAATGCATTTTGATTTACTTGTTTTTGGATATTAATACATTTTGATTTTATTTATTTTTGCATATTACTACATTTTGATTTACTTGTTTTTGCATATTAATACATTTTGATTGACTTGTTTTTGCATATTAATACATTTTGATTTACTTGTTTTTGCATATTACTACATTTTGATTTACTTGTTTTTACATATTAATACATTTTTATTTACTAGTTTTTGCATATTACTACATTTTGATTGACTTGTTTTTGCATATTAATACATTTTGATTTGATTTATTTTTGCATATTACAACATTTTGATTAACTAGTTTTTGCATATTACTACATTTTGATTTACTTGTTTTTGCATATTACTACATTTTGATTTACTTGTTTTTGCATATTAATACATTTTGATTGACTTGTTTTTGCATATTAATACATTTTGATTTACTTGTTTTTGCATATTAATACATTTGGATTTACTTGTTTTTGCATATTACTACATTTTGATTTACTTGTTTTTACATATTACTTCATTTTGATTGACTTGTTTTTGCATATTAATACATTTTGAAGTGATTTATTTTTGCATATTACAACATTTTGATTTACTAGTTTTTGCATATTACTACATTTTGATTGACTTGTTTTTGCATATTAATGCATTTTGATTGACTTGTTTTTGCATATTACTACATTTTGATATATTTTGATTTACTTGTTTTTGTATATTACTACATTTTGATTGACTTGTTTTTGCATATTACTACATTTTGATTGACTTGTTTTTGCATATTACTACATTTTGATACATTTTGATTTACTTGTTTTTGCATATTACTACATTTTGATACATTTTGATACATTTTGATTTACTTGTTTTTGCATATTACTACATTTTGATTTACTTGTTTTTGCATAATAATGCATTTTGATTGACTTGTTTTTGCATATTAATACATTTTGATTTTATTTATTTTTGCATATTACTACATTTTGATTTACTTGTTTTTGCATATTACTACATTTTGATTACTTGTTTTTGCATATTAATACATTTTGATTTACTTGTTTTTGCATATAACTGCATTTTGATTTACTTGTTTTTACATATTAATACATTTTGATTTGATTTATTTCTGCATATTACTACATTTTGATTTACTTGTTTTTGCATATTACTACATTTTGATTGACTTGTTTTTGCATATTAATACATTTTGATTTACTTGTTTTTGCATATTACTACATTTCGATTTACTTGTTTTTGCATATTAATACATTTTGATTGACTTGTTTTCGCATATAAGTACATTTTGATTGACTAGTTTTTGCATATTACTACATTTTGATTTACTTGTTTTTGCATATTAATGCATTTTGATTGACTTGTTTTTGCTTATTACTACATTTTGATACATTTTGATTTACTTGTTTTTGCATATTACTACATTTTGATTGACTTGTTTTTGCATATTACTACATTTTGATTTACTTGTTTTTGCATATTACTACATTTTGATACATTTTGATTTATTTGTTTTTGCATATTAATCCATTTTGATTTACTTGTTTTTGCATATTACTACATTTTGATACATTTTGATTTACTTGTTTTTGCATATTACTACATTCTGATTGACTTGTTTTTGCATATTACTACATTTTGATACATTTTGATACATTTTGATTTACTTGTTTTTGCATATTACTACATTTTGATTGACTTGTTTTTGCATATTACTACATTTTGATTTACTTGTTTTTGCATATTAATGCATTTTGATTGACTTGTTTTTTGCATATTACTACATTTTGATTTACTTGTTTTTGCATATTAATGCATTTTGATTGACTTGTTTTTACATATTAATGCATTTTGATTGACTTGCTTACTAATACATTGAAATAAGACTAAACGATGCCATGATTTGACGGATGTTATTGTCACACTGTGTATTAGCCAGGTATCTTTTTCACTTTTATCTTTAAAAATAAATTGCCCCAGTGACACCCACTTGCCGCAAATTGGCGCTTAACTCTGTTTAGCAAATTACTTTGCACACCCTATTTGCATATTTTGCATTTTTTTACGCCAACCGAATGGATTGCAGGATCTTTGTCAAGTGTGTTTTATAGAACAGGCTTTTAATTTGATGTTTTTTCTTCCAGGAAAGGTCCCACTGAGGAGACCATCAAGAAGCCATCATTGACTCCCACAGATAGATCCCAGTTTGACAGGAAAAATCAGGCTTTTCTACAGTTGAATGAGTTCGCAGACAGAGATACAGGTAAACTGATGGAACGCAGATTTAAACAAACATCTTTATTGTAGAGGGTGATCACCAGACGAGTTCGTTATTGCCGATTAGGACCTCTTAATAAAGCCCAGGGCCTTTTTAACTTGCATAAGTTGGGCCGAAATTCAGCCCCTTCCCAATTGCAAAAACCTCTATATTTCTTGGGGGCAAAATACCCAATCTAAAAATCGCTAGCCGCCACCAACAGGCAACTTTTACAACAGATGTTCACCAGTTTTAATCCTACTGACGAGTTATATACATAACGTACATATTTTTGAAAATCCAAACTGTAAACTGTATAGTTTGGATTTACATATACAAGTTAAATGCCTTTAACTAGCTTTAACTTTAATGTGTAAGTTTGACCATAATTCAACGGAAATGACTTGACTAGTAATGCTAAGAAGATGAAATGACTGAGATGATAGATAGATAAAAGTAAACTAAAGAAATAAATAAGGCATAATACAGGGACCATAAAGAGAGTTTAACAAATTTATAATAAACTAAATGATGTAGAACCATCCGTGGATGAAAATATGAACCACTTGTGACCATTCATTTTCTGAATTAGACAATTTCAACAATGGCATTCATTTTAAGTCGAATTTCGGAAAAAAAGTCCTGTAGATCTACACTTACGCGACAGACGTGAACACATCAGAATGGGATTACATCTATTAATAACATTATTGTTTTCTCCCTGGAAAACAGCGTAGGAAGTTAGCTGAAGTTGACAGTTCAACAAAGTCATTGCTGAAGTATATGATAAATAGAATAAAAAATGTTTATTTTCCTATCACACCCTATATCAGGCCTTTGACTTGGGCTGATATGGTGTCTCGGGCCTAATATAGGGTGTGATATGAACATATCCATTTATTATTCTCTATATATTGAATGTTTCTAGAAAAAGTTGTATTTTATATATATACATAAATATGAGTAAATCACTATTTACTGATTTCTCTAATTTGTCCTATAAAGTAATTTTATCCTTTATTTTCAGAGGTTTTAGAAAGGCACAGTAAGGGTTACAAACTTTTAACAGATTTTAAACCAGATTCTGTGTGGTATTTCAGTAGAGACCGTAACAACCATCTGTATCTAATTCTCCTAAATTCTGTAACAAATTACTTTAAAACATTACCTGTAGTCTGAAATCTTAGTTATTAGTTATTTTAAGTTCATTGTTTTCTGTTAAAGAGGACAAAGAATGTGGACTACAGTCAAACCCCTTGCATGATCGTAAGAAGTGACTTACATTGTTTTATCAGACAGAGTTTCATTAACTCTGTTTCTCCAAGGGTTGTGAAGTTCCTGAATCCTTGCCTCATGTTTTTATCTCGATATAATTGTGGCTTGGAACCAGATATTTCATATCAGTCTTGGTGCCATATAAACCTATATTGTTGCGGTGTCGTAAAACCAAACTTTGTTCATTTTGTATGCAACATATCTTTTTGTTACAGACGAATGCAAAACATAGCAATAACAACATTATATTATGTGCATGATGCGTTTGTTTTCATAATACATATATAGTACTTGATTGCATGTAGGTATCGAATGGAGTATTTTGTGTATTTGTGCAGAATGGGTTTGATTGGTTTGAGAGACTACTAGTAGTTGTATTCCTTATATAGAATATTCATGATAGGTGACATGTTTTTATACCCCCGCTTTCACAAAGTCACATTTTTGTCCCATCGCGTCCTGTAACACATCTTCAATACTTAAATTCCTCAAACAGTTTTGAATGGATTGTTCCCAAACTTCATATACACATAACAACTGATGACCTTATGTCCCAGTCTCCATGGCCGAATGGTTGACGACATCGCGTTGTAAACCTTCGCCTCTTACCACTGCGGGTTCGAATCCCACTGGGATCTTGACTTGTAAGTGAGGAAGTATTGATTCTTACGGATGGCGAGATGTATACAGTACTGGTTCTATCCAGGAAAAGTGGGTGGTCTGCCTCCACCACCAAAAATCGACCGTCATATATAACCTTACATGTGTTGAAAATGACGTAAAACACCATACAAACAAACCTTATGTCCTTCTACATCGCCCGTTGTTAATTGTCTAATTTATTACAGAATTATGGCCCTTTGTTTGACTGAACATTTAAGCGGGGATATTCATCTCCTTCATTGATAGTTCTAGTCATACTTGTGGTTTTAATAGAATCAGAATAATATTAGAAAATGGAACATGGTTAAAAAATAGAACAGAAATCTAATTACATTGCCAGTCTCCAATATTAAAGTTTCCTTTACCAAATTAAGGCGTGAAAATGAATGAACATTTTACAATTAGAAAGTAATCACGTGCATCATAGTTTAACACTGAAAACATACTTCATGTTTTAATACCTATTTCACATTTTCCAGGATCTGTGAGGGCAGAATCATTGGCCGTGTCTCGTATTGAACAAACGTTGTCAGATCTTGCATCGTCGTACAACAGCAGTCCTGGTGATCCCTCCTCCACACGATCCAAAACACTCAAGTTACAAGGTCAAATCTGGATGAATCTTAGTGAGTTAAAACGAGGTCTAGTTTAATACAGTCAAACCTGTAGTTAGAGACCATTAAATGGTAGAGCAAAATTGGTCTCTTAACAAAGGTGGTCTCTTAAAATGGGTGCATTTTAATTTGAAATGATACAGTTTAACTGAATTGCTGGTCTCTTGATACATTTTTGTCCCGTCCCGTAGCACATCTTCATAACTTAAATTCCTCAAACAGTTTTGAATGGGTTGCTCCCAAACTTCATATACACATAACAACTCTCCAGAGCAGGTTTGACTGAATTTATTTGTAGATTGTTTGAAATCATAGTACTGAAAGAAATAAGTTTAGCATGGTCTTTTGCACATATAGTTTAAAGAAACTGAATGTTTATTTTATAATGTGAAGCATTTGATAACTTTGGCATGTCAGAAGGTGTTCTTGTTTTTCACTTTTATGTCTGATTCAAAGTAAGTATTAGAGTTATCTCCCATTTATATAAAACAACATGTTTCACATTAAAAATAAGAATATTATCAAGTACATGGATAAACTTTATTAAATAACTATTCTGGGTTTCGATTGATAAAAAACGCAAAAACAATTGACATTAACCTTGTCATTATAACGAAATTACGAACCAAATTTTCCCGGATTCCTATGTATCCTTCCCCTCTCTCTGGGGCGGCTCTAAATAACCTATACTGTGTTGATGAGCCGCTAAACAACATTTAATTCAATTGATTTTCATTTTAATTTCTGTAAAGCAAGTAAATTAAAACATGTTGCTACTTTTTTCGCAGATATCATTTAAAAATAATGTCCTGCATATACTTGTTAATTATGTTAATTATATTATTAATGGCGGCTGAAGCACATAGCCTTAAATCTGCTCCACTGAGATAAAGTGTCTTGCTCAGAAACAAAAGTTGAATGGTTATAATGGTGATTGAACCCACTAATTTTTGATCCTGGGTCCAGTGCTTTACCACTGTGGTGTGTCCTTAAAAGGCTTGGGCAAGATTTTTTGTAGAGCCGACGGTCCTGGGTATTGGAGTCTATCCTCTTATACATATATATTTGATGGTATGTGTGGGCCAGTTCCTTCCCTCAATCTGGGGTGTCTCTAAATAAGGCCAAACAAAATAATATGTGTGGTTCAGGTAACGCTGGCAAAAAAAATAGGGAAGGTAGGTAGGTTTTTTTGTTTTTTTTATTCTCAATAATGTACTCAATTCTGATAATGAATTTAATATGTTAAATTTAAATTACTATACATTGAGTTCGATTTTTTTGCATTATCAACATTTTTTTTTATATATTTTTTTTTTAATTTTTGCATAAAAAGTTTTAGGGTCGGCCCCTTAAAATAGGGTCGGCCGGGTTACCTGAACCATACATATTTTTTTATGTGACCTAACTTAAGATTATGTATTATTGAGCCGTTAGACAACAATTCAATCTAATCACTTATCTAGCACAACTTAGATGATATGCTTTCACCACCAGACTCGGCGGCCGCAGTATCTCAGTGGATACGGCATTGGATTTAGAGCTGCAGACCTCTGTCATGCGTGGGTTCGCTCTCTCTGGCAGAGGCAGGTCTGATGGGTTATCCTTAATCTCATCTCTGTCTGAGGTTAATGGGACATACAACCTCATTTCGTTTCTCCACCAGACTCTCTCATGCATTATATAACGGCATTTCTCATTCCTAGGTGAGCTGTATCTGTCTCAGAACAAATTAGAGGAGGCAGAGAGTTGTGTGAGGGAGACCTCGGCATTGTTTCCTCTCTCGCACCAGGTCGCATATATGGTGAGTTTGACTGTCAAAAGAAGCAAGTTTCAATTATTAATCTTTCATGAGCATTGACGAAAATTCCTTTGAAGTGAGTGCCCTTGATTGTATTTTGTTTACATAGGCTACATTTATCTAACTAAATATTAATAATAACTCGGAACACAAAAATAACTATGACGACAAGTCATGACGTGACTTCAGTAAAGTGTTAAAGACGTCATTTGCCAAGAACGTTCAACAAAGCGGAATACTAATTTTGGTTATTTTAAAAACATACACAAACTGATTTTAAATGTAATAAATTCCTATGGTTCATCACTCGATGGTTGGTTTGTTTTGATTTCAATCGCTCTAATCCGCTTGTTTGTGAAAAGAACCACAGGCCTTCCATCTATTAAAATATTTCCTTATATTCAAACTCAGCAGTCTGATAATTTCATTGGTGATAAATATCCATGATGAACCTGACATTGTTGGATAACGCTGCTTTATAGAAGATACATACTGAATAGTTATTCCATTTCAGAGAGGAAGAATTAAAGAACACAAACACCAGTATTTAGAAGCCAAAGAATGTTATGAAAATGCAATCTCTATAAATCCATTTCATACCAAAAGTTTACAACACCTGGTATGTATGTTTGTTTTGCTGCTGACTGTGTTTTTTAACTGGTTTTTAATCGGAAATATTTGGTTGTTTTATTTGACGAGTGTCGCTGGGCAGAGGGCGGTGGCTTCAACTTTTGGATAAGAAATTTATCTGAATTTTTTCAAAACATGACTTTACTACTATCCAACGGATTGAGTTGATATTTGCACAGTTGTTACATGTGAGAACAGACATATTAATGTTGTTAGGTCTGTGATGTGAGCCAACAATACCCATGTTTCCATGACCTTGACCTTCAGTTAACAGTCACACTTGGATGTTTGTTGAAAATCTTTTTTTTTAGAATCTTCTTTTTCTTCTTTTTATTTAATAACCTCTTTTAAAGAACATGACATATGTCATTAAAGGGCCTATTTGAGTAACTCTCATTCAATGGGCACACGACAATCCTTATCACTTATGATTTCCAATTAGTAGTTCTACATAACCTCCCCTGTTAACTTGTTTCAGTGCATCCAGTTCCTCACCATTTCAGTTTTTAACATAGCTTACTATTTTAGAGTATTATTCTCAATGTTTCAGTGTATTTCTCACTGTTTCATTGTATTTCTCATTATTTCAGTGTCCGTGTATTTCTCACTGTTTCATTGTATTTCTCACTGTTTCATTGTATTTCTCATTTTTTCAGTGTCAGTGTATTTCTCACTGTTTTAGTGTATTTCTCACTGTTTCAGGGTTTGGTGTTACATTGCCTTGATAACAATAAACTGGCAGAGAAAGTTCTCAGAGATGCTGTAAATGCTGATCCTACCTCAAATAAATCCTGGTATGTGCACATGTTTTTTTTTAATATTTGAAATATGTATTGCCGTGTAAAATAAAGTACATGTTTTTTGTTGTTAAGAATAATTTTACTTCAAAGAAATAAGTTTATTAAAAGACATCAAGAAATGTTCAAAGATAACACAGGGTTGCCAGCGATGTTAAAGTCAGGGAGTTTGATGTTAAAGTCAGGGAAATATGATGTTAAAGTCAGGGAAATTTGACCGTCCGTCCGTCGTTAACTTTTGTCTCGTTAAGACGATAGGGCCTTCATTTTTCATCTGATCTTTACCAAACTTTACCAGATTGTTAATGTCAATTAAAGCTCGGACAAGTTCGAAAACCAGCCAAATCGGACCAGTAACAGCGGAGTTATGGCCCTTGATTTAGTTAAAAATGCTATATTTTGCCTTGTTAAGGCGATAGGGCCTTCAATTTTCATCTGATCTTTACAAACTTTTACCAGATTTTTTATTTTTTTAATTTTTTTATTTTTTTTTCTTTTTTTTTCTGCCCCCGAAGGGTGGCATATAGTAGTCGCACTGTCTGTCCGTTCGCGTGTACAATCGTGTCCGCTTCATAACTCTGACAATAATGGACGGATTTTCAAATAACTTAGCACAATTGCTCACCACAACAAGACGACGTGTTGCGCACAAAAACCAGGTCGACGTGCCGTAAAACACCATTCATTCATTCCAAAGTCAAGGTCACACTTAGAAGTCAAAGGTCAAAATCCATTCGTCTGTACACTCGTGTCCGCTTCATAACTCTGACAATAATGGACTGATTTTCAAATAACTTCACACAATTGCTCACCACAACAAGACGACGTGTCGCGCACAAAATCCAGGTCCGTGGCTCCAAGGTGAGGGTCACACTTAGAGATCAAAGGTCAAAATCCGTTCGTCTATACAATCGTGTCCGCTTCATAACTCTGACAATAATCGATGGTTTTTCAAAAAACTTCACACAATTGCTCACCACAACAAGACGTCGTGTCTTTTTTATTTTTTATTTATTTATTTATTTTATTTTTTTTTTAAATTTTGGACATTTTTATTTATTTTTTTTATTTTTTTTTATTTATTATTTAATTTTATTTCATTTGATTTTTATTGTTTGTTTTATTTTATTTATTTTTTAAAACTTTTAAATATATCTGTTGGTTTCATATTACAGGTCACTTCGGGGGCATTTGTCACTTACTGTGACATTTCTTGTTTTAATATATATATTTTTTTGATTTTTATTATCTCTACTGGCCAAGTTCGAAGACCAGCCAGATCGGACCAGTAACGGCGGAGTTACGGCTCTTGATTTAGTTAAAAATGCTATATTTTGCCTCTTTGAGACGATAGTCACTTCATTGATGTTATAATAGCCATATTAGCCAGTAGAGCGTCCACAGGCCCTCTTGGGCCTCTTGTTTTTGTAAGGTCAGGGAATTGTCAGGGAATTTTGAAAAAAATTGAGGGAAAGTTGAATTTAATGAAAAGTCAGGGAAGAAAATACTTTTTTGGCGAGAAATTGTGTATTTTGTTGTCGAAAAATCTTGTACAGTCGATTCCGTTTAATTGCATATTGGTTAATTACATATTTCGGTTAATTGCATAAAGTTTTGAAACACAAAACCCTTCGTATTCTTTTACATGTAAAAAACCCGTATAATCGCATAGGTTTTTGTCAAATTCCGGATAATTGCGTAACGAATATCTGGCTAATTGCACACTGAAAATCAAATTTACCTGTATTTTTCAACTGTTAATTGATTGACACGGTCACAGAGATAAGCCCGAGGCAAATTGATTGAGAAAAGGTGCTAATTAGTGACTGGCCGAGAGAAAGTTTGCCAATTTTGTGCGGCTTCCGTAAAGCTTACAAGCCATGACGATCGCTCACCGATTAGCATACACGATTTAATAAGTTTGTACGCTGGCTGTAATGCATTGCGTTGTTAATTATGTATTGCTCTCAGTTTGCTAGTGTCGGTAGAGATGCATATGACATTGAGTAGCTCATAGAGGTTACTTAATAAATAATAAAATAAACCTTTCGTGTTATTATCAAGGCTGTGTAATTCACACAGCAAGCCATAGCATTAGGACGTAGATTCTGAAAGTTTGAAAGAAAACAAGTACGCATAAATACTGCATAAAATCTATCAAATATGCACAATAATAATCATTTCCAACATATTACATAGAATTAACTCGCTTTTATGGAGTGTCTATGTAAGTATTAACAGAACAGTAAAACGAAAGTAGAAACGTACAAAATGTTAAATTTCGGCTATTGGAATACTCCGGTTAATCGCATATATTTTCTTGACAAATGGGCTATGCAAATAACCGAAATCGACTGTATCTGTGGCTATGGCAGTCTTCAAGTCAACACACTGATCAGTTTTAACCCTCAATCCCTTGATATTTTTGTCATTTTATGGTTGTTGTTAATACAATAATACTCAATAATAATTGTAACATATCTTTCAATTTGAATTAAAATAATATGGGTGGAATGGTTGGAATTGTTGGCTGTAGGGGAGTGAGGAGGCTGATACAACTGTGTCATATTGGTTGGCGAAAAATTACATTTTGTCAACGGGAAGTCGGGGAAAATTCAGAGAATTTTATTTCACTCAGGTGCTGGAAACCCTGTTACATACGAGGCGCTTGTTTGTATATGCTAAATGGGAATATGCCTTATGATTGCTCCAAATGGAGTCATATAATGAAAATAACCTTAAATTTATGTTCATATTTGTGTTGCATGCTCTTGTTCGCCAGTGAAGCATGTAGACACTTAAGGGTCAATTTGTTCGTCATCCGTTGTCGTCCATCGGCACACTTTAACCTGGAACCTAACATTGGCCATAACATGAAAAGTATTTGACCTATATTTATTGCATTTCACAGACATTTTCATATTAACCGAAGGAATTCCATTACACGTGTCCAATAACTCTTGACTTTCATTTTGGCAGAGTTATGCCCCATTTCATAAAACATTAACCTGCAACCTAACCAAGCTCATAACTGGCCATATTTGACCTATGTTGATGAAACTTCACACATATATTCATCATAACACAAGGAATATTTTTACCCATGACTAATTACTCTGATTTTCATTTTAGCAGAGTTATTCCCCCTGTCATAAAACCTTACCAAGCTCATAACTCGCCATAACTTGAAAAGTATTTGACCTATTTTCATGAAACTGCACACACCTTCATCTTTACCAAGGGAATGTCATTACACATGTCCAATAACTTTTGACTTTCATTTTGACAGAGTTATGTCCCTTTTCGTAAATCTTTAAGCTGCCACCTAACCTGGCTCATAACTTGTAATGAAACTTTATACAGTTTTTCCTTATCCAGTGCAGATTTACGCCCCTTTTCATAAACATTAACATTTTAAAAACAATCTGTTCTATAATTCATGAATGGTTGCACCCATGTCTTCAAACTTTTTTTCCTTTCTGAAATACACACATGGCAGGCGACATAAGTGTTCCATGGAACACTCATCTAGTTTATGAAAACATCCTTGAAAAATCTGACTATTTTACTCACTACATTTTGCAAATGTATAAAAATAGATGACTTGTTTGATTTTTATTCAAATGAAGTGAACACTCATGTATTAAAGGGACACATGGCAATCTTGAGTTTTATTTAAATATTAAAATTTGCTCCTCGATTTAGTTATCATGCGTCATTTTGACTTTGAAATTGTTTGCAAATAAAAAAATAAGTTTTCTTTGTTATTTTTTTTAAATATATTATTGGTGCAATATTATAAAAAGATAGTAAGTAATATGTAAAAACAATTTGCTTTGAACTATTCTTATAATTAATATTAATGATTGAACAAATGCAAGTTAAGAGAAAAACTAACTCAAGATTGCCGTGTGTTCCTTGAAATGAATGAATGGTATTTTACGGCACGTCGACACATAAATAGGTCATATTGTGCGCTCATGTATTAAAGATCTTCTTTGTCTGATGCCTTGACATTAAATCATATTAATTATGATATTAAATTATTATATGTATTACAGGTACTTATTGGGCGTTGTCCTGGAGGCTCTGGACCAATCAGAAGCAGCCGTCAATTGTCAGCTGACTGCCCTTGACCTGGAAGCCTCGAGTCCCGTTGTTCCCTTCACTGTGATCCCCCGTCTCATGCAATGATTTTTCAAGTTTTATTATTAATTATTATTTAATATTAATTTATAGTTTTAATATAAGGTGCTAGCTTGGTTTGGTCAGTACACACGGATGGAAGTGCTGTCTTTGGCTTGATAGGATTATGCAAATATAGAAAACAATATATTTAATTAATGTTTTTCACTGAATAGCTTAGACTGTTTTTTTACTGTGTTTTATAAGGTGATTGTACTGCGATAATTTATATAAATACTATTACTGCATAAAATGGCTTATGGCAAAAATGATATGATTCTCTGCAAGACATTGCATCATATATTTGCCAACTTGTTTATTAAATTCAATGATAAATAAGAACTATGTCAGATCTTGTATTTATCAACATTTACTTGTGATTTTTCTTTATATTGAATAATGCCTTATTATCTGTCTGTTTGTTATATTTAGCATTTTAAGTTCTATCTTGTTCTTGCATACCATATAAGGATAACCTCGTTTCACACATATGCCAGAAAATCTTATCTTACACGGGTACTGCATACAAATCCATGCGCATAAACAGTGACATAAAAATATCAACAGAAGCATGACATCATTTTGCAAATAAACATACAAACATCGATGGTGATGTTTACGCACATAATGCCAGTGGTATGCAAGAAAAAGAATCGCACATAATGCCAGTGGTATGCAAGAAAAAGAATCAGTCGCGGGTATCGGAATCAGATAGGGAAATCCAACTCTTTTTAAATCGGAACTGTGGCACTGATAAACACCATTTTAACTTTTAATTTTCCATCTGCACCAGATATCTGATAACAATTATTAGTTATTTGGATTCTTGATGGGGACATGGGCTCACATTCCCTACTTGGTAATTATATTCACCCGAGCCGTCAGTCGAGGGGGTGATATACTTGTCAGGCAAGGAATGTGAGCCCATGTCCCCTGTCAAGAATCCAAATAACGAATTTGTCATACTTCAAATGTGTTACTACTTATATTAAAAAACAAACCACTTTTAAACACGATTTCTATTGTATTTAGTCAATTTCCCCGTGATGTGCCTCTGTTTCATTATTAACATGTGACGTCACTAATGTTAACGTTCATGACGTCAATGCTCTAAAGGTCGGCCCATTAGGCAGATTTTTTTAATACAAAAAATAAAGTTTATACATGTTTTATTATTTTTTAAAATGGCAAAACACTACCTACTATTATGCTAGACTATTTATACCCACAATGAAAAGTGCAGAAAAGCGATATGAAAGAAACAATCTATGGTTACCAGAAGGAATCAATAGCGTAATCTCCGCCATTTTTTTTTTTGTATATTGAACAAGGTTCATACAGCCTTAAAAAGTCCTTAAATATTTGTCAGAAGTAGCCTTTAAAAGTCCTTAAATGCACTCCAGCCTTAAAAAGTCCTTAAATTCTGACAAAATATCATTTTAGGTCCTTGAATTTCAAAATCAGTGGATTAATTATACAAGAGGAATAATATCTGACGTAGTTTAAAAAAAAAGGGCAAAAAATAAATAAATCGCCGATATGAGGAACAATCAGAAAACTGTGAATATTTACAAGTATAATCAATACAAAGCAAGTAGTGCAGTACAAGCCTTGAACAGATACAGTAGAACATAAAATTGATAAAGGTAAGATTAATGTTATGAGTTAAACTGGGCCTTAAAATGGGTTATAAGTCCTCAAAAAGTCCTTAAATTTCATAGTGATAATTCTGTATGAACCATGTTGAAGGTATGAGGCACCCATGGGGAAATCGTCAAATGTTCACATCACAAGACGAAGACATGGGCTCATGTCTATGGCGCACTGACCAATGAAATCCCGAGAATTTTCTTTGCAGTATGTCAATTATATATATATTTATGTAATAATAACTAGTCAGTAATCACCTACCTTATTTATTGCTTGGCTACTGGTATGGGTGTATTAAGTTTCCAGCGATAGACATCGAGAGTTCGTCGCAAAATTGTTATATCTTATTCTTTATTTATAGATAGTTACGAATCTTATTTAATTCTCTTGACAGATTGATATGTCTCTAATTTATGAAGTTTACCGTTCCACAGGATACTTTATCCTATTTACTCATGACAGTTTATATGCATTTGTAACAATGTCAAAACAGGCATATTTATGTCATATGCCAATATGTTATATTTAAATGATAATTTTACGACAAAGAGAAGGGTATTGGTTATAAGTATATTATTTTGTTTTAAGGATCATGTATGTCCTGCTCTCCTCAGTTCGTAAATCTTAAATCGAAAATTTGGTGTTGACGGCTAAACACCTATGACACAGTATACCGTATGCCCCTGTTTTATATCGAAGTAGAGCTCAGAGGCAACCACATGACCTCAATTGCATAATAGCTATAGTGCTGTACAATAGTAAGAATCCTAATTAACCTATATTCATCTGCCTTTCATTAACGATTTCCAAATTATTTAACTTTTTTTCTGATCTGACAAACATAACGCAAAAATAATTAAAAGAACAATTTGATCAATCTGATATTTTTTTCTGTTTTTGAAACCAAACAAAAATTTGATGGATCTATAAAAAAAATCCCAACAAATTGTTAAAACTGTAGCTATGGTTTGCTTCCGGTGGAGTTGACAGATGAGGTCAGAAAAAAGTGTATGAGGCCATTACACACAAATGAATCGTAAGCTTTCACGGATGGATGAGAAAAAAAGGAAAGGTGTTTATCCAGTTGCTTAGTTTTATAACGCATATACTTTACCAATTTACAATAATATATCTTTGTCACTACAAGAAAGTCCAAAATATCATATTTCATTTTAAAGGGACACACGGCAATCTTGAAGTGTTTGAAATGAGTGTCTCGATTTATCTATCCAGTATCATTTTTACTTTTACCCTGGTTACATTTAAATAAATCGGATTTTAAGTGAATACATTTAAATAAATCAGATTTTAAGTATTCACTATTTCGTTTTATTATACTATAAGTTTTAATATATTATTGGTGCAATAATATCAAAAATTAATAATATGCAAAAACAAATTGCTTAATATTATTCTTATAATTAAGATTAATGATAAAACGAGATGCCGTGAGTTTTTAAAAAAAATAAAGATTGCCATGTGTAAATAGAAAGATGTTAAATAATTGAATGTAAAACTCTTATTTTTTCAAAATGATCTCCCTTTATAATGAATGAAGGCTCATCAAGCCAATATCGGTTATTTAGAGCTGTCCCAGAGAGAGGAGAAGGATACATAGGTATCAGAAAACCTGTCCTTATCTTACTAACGAATAAATTCCTATTGTTCTTTAACATGCTTGGATCATATAGACTCCATACATGGGACCGCCTGGTTTACTTTCCCATCCATCGGACGAGGCTTAGGCATATTATCTTGCTCAAGAACACACCGACGAAAATGTATGCTTATACCTTTGACGTCTAGTAAAATGGAACGTCAACTACTGCCAAGAACACATTAACCTTTATAATGCAGGACAAGTGTTTGTTGACAATACACTCCATCTGCTTTAAGCCTTGATACATTAATTCATAATGGTTCATTGCCAAAATGTTGAGGTTTTACCTTAGTTTCACTAGGTGATAACATTTGTGTTACTTGGTTTTCATCCTTAGTTTCTATAGTAAAATAAAAAATCTTTGGCAGAGTAAAAAGATGATAATTGTCAAGATTCGCTTTTGAAAGATACATATATTGAATCATTTGCATAAATGTGCATGAAATATACAGGGTTTCAAAACAGTCACACTGTCAATACCTTAATGTTAACAGTAAACTTGCATACATGTGATATCTCACTCTGTGAGACCAAAACTCACAGAATTTCGTCTCTTCAGAAGTCTAAAATCTGTGAGATTTGGACATCTCACTGAAAAAAACGTGAAATGAAAACAAATTTAAAAGCTCTAAAAGACATTTTCCTCGTTTATTTTATCATTAAATGTTTTAAAAAGCTTAAATGTATGAAAATATTTGATAAAAC